>BSBK01014303.1:0-73710 GCA_027943335.1 Chamaecyparis obtusa | reverse complement strand
TATATATATATATATGTATATGTATATATATATATATATATATGTATTGTATATATATATAGATACATAGATATATATATATATAGATATATATATATATATATATATATATATATAGATATATATATATATATATGTATATATATGTATATATATGTATATATACATATAGATACATATATATATATATATATAATATATATATATATATGTATATATATGTATATATATGTATATATATGTATATATACATATAGATACATATATATATATATATATATATATATATATATATATATATATATAATATATATATATATATATATATGATCATGAGGGGCCAAACTATGCCCTTAAGTGGCAATGAAAAATTTAAAATGTAACTTAAGTATGGTATAAGTATGTAACATATACTTTAATGTTACATTTTATCTATGGTCTTGGTGCTAAAATTTGCCTAGCAGGGCTTGTTATATTTTTATTGTCACATTTAGAATGTTTCTTATATGTTATTATATCCATATAAGGAGCATGCCAAAGAGCACATGTGCCCTATAGGGTGTGTATTCTATTTGATGTGTGCACTATTTAGAAGGATTTTTTTATATGTTGTTATTGCTACATAGGGTGCATGCCACATAATGTGTATGCCCTATAGCGTGTGTGTTCTATTTGGTGTGCACCCTTTTAACTACATTAGGATCCACTGATCCTAAGGATTGGAGTATTGAAATATGTTTGAGACATTTTTTTCGGAAAACATACAAAAAATTCACATTTTTTCCTATGTGCTCCCTATCAGGTTTACATTTGGTTCAACAACAATAAAATCAAACAACATGATGTTCTAGATCTCTCTTTTATCTATCTAACCTTATTTTGAATTTTGATTATGTTACATTTTTCATCTCTAGTTTCATTTGTAAGTATGTCCAATTTTTGACAAAAACCAACATGTAGTATTTTAGGCATAGATTTTGGGTTGTTTGTCAAAATTTGAAACAAGTTACTATTTTAGAAACTAGACTACATTCTATACACTTTAAAGAAAAGAACTTTTAATTTTCAATTAGTTTTCATTGATTTCAAAGGGGGGCACACACAAATTTCACATTTTTCGGATGTGTGTACTTTGGAAATTTGTAAAAAATCATACATTCATAAACAAATAGTAGAAAAATCTAGGATAAACTATGTGGTTTTAGCTTAATTATCACTAGAGTGATTTAAAAAATTCAAAAGAGTATTAACATTTAGGGGGAGCACACTAGAAGTCATGTTATATTTTTTCATGAAAAATAATACCATTTTTTGTGCTCCCCATTTTTTAGGGCCTTAATCTCCACCATTTTCATAATAAATTAGTCGCTTAGAAATAATATTTAGAGTACTACAACTCTTATTCTTGTTGCATGTTGGAATTTTCAGTCTAGCTATCTTCAATTTCTCCTCGAAGTTCAAATTTTGTTAATTTCAGAAAAAAAAGAAAAAAAGTGGCATCTTATACCCCCTTTTTGGTCCCCCCATCTTTGTGCACTTACCCTAAAATATTTAGTCACATGACTAAAAATGATCCAATTCTACTAATTTTTTGTAATTCACAAGTATAAATAACTAATTTTTGTTGGAAACTACAATTGAAACAATTGTTATATTGTCATTGATGTCAAACCTTAACTGGTAGGACAATTGCTATCTTGTAGAGTACCATATCTTTTGATTGATGAAGAGGATTTGAAAAGAGGAAATAACAAGAGGACCTAAGGAAAGGTTGAGGCATGTGATACTTCAATGGGTACTTGATTAGTTGGCACATTGACAAGGTAATGTGTTGTTTATCTTTAACAGTAAGTGAAGAAGTCAATAGATTTGAAGCATAGGCTTAATTGAGAAAAAAGAAGAAATTTAGTTTAAGCCGAGTGATGCTAGTGTCCATTGAGCGCTAGTATCAGCCAAGAAAATTTAGTGTCGACTGAGCATTAGTAATTGTTGAGCATCAAATAATTAACCAAGCGAAGACAATGTTTTATGAGAAGAAAAGTCTTAGTGATGACCGAGTTATTCAATGATGACCGAGGAGATGAACACAGTATTGACCGAGTGTCATTAATTTACAATTTGTGAAGGAATTAAGAATCTCAACTGACATGGTTGAATTCTTGGGATATGTAAAACATGTTGACATTATTAATGAATGATATAGACCATTTAATGCATGATAAACCATTTTATTATGGATTCAAGGAGACATTTGGAGATGTATCTAGAAGAAAAAGGAGGAGAACAAAATGATGAAGGATTCGATGAATCTACCATAATCCTAAGATCTACAGAAGAGATTAAGAGGCAAAAGATTAATCTACCTGATCAAGGAGGTCTAAGGAAGACCTAAGTGTGGGTTATGGAATATGTGGACTTAGACGTTGATGTTATTGACTGATGAATCTAAGTAGAAGGCTAAGGAGAGATGTGAAGAGTTGAACAAAGTTGAGGTGATTGCTTAAAGGGATTTCTAAGAAGATCAGAGATGGAGATGGAAATGAAAGCGAGTCAGTCAGTCAACATATGAGTGAATTGGATCTATATTTACAAAGTGAGTTATATATTTCAGATCATAACCTACTGTTACTTTCTAACCATTATATCAATCTGAATCCTTTAATCAAGGCTGACCTAATAGTAATTTTGTAAACCCTTTAATCAAGGTGACATTCTAATGGAGTGTTCTTAAGCCCTCTAACCAGGCCACTCTTAACAGGATGATTAAATCCTTTAACAGGGTCATACCTAATAGTGTGTATTGTAAACCTTTAACATGGTTGGCTTCTCACAGAGCTCACTTCAGAAGAGGTGAAAATTAGTAGCATGTATTGGTAGTTTTTCACATATTGGGTTTCCACATTAATCCTAGTGTTATACTTGTGTGAATGTTATTTGATGTGAATTTTGTTGAAAGTTTTATATTTTGCAAATTGATTGCTTTTGGACAGTGGACTGCAAGTTTTATGTTGCTGATAGAGACCGAGCGAATTGATGATTAGATCTAAGTTTGTTGAAGAGTTTAAAAGTTATGTTGGTACATCTGGACCTGAGGATAACTGATTCACCCCCCCTCTTAGTTATTCTAAAATCATTCTAACAATTTTTTCATCAGATAAAATGACAACTAAATAATTAGTCACACAAATAAAAATGACTAAATAAATGACTATTACTCCTCTAATATTTTTTATTTCAAATTTGATCATAATCCATAGAGATTAATCTAACCTTCATGGCACTCCTACCTAAGCGGGCCATTTAGCCACCCCAGTGAAAGAACTAATCAATAGACTTTAATGGTGAAAGAGTAGATTTGTATGAAAAAACTTCAAGTTGCATGATAAAACAAGTTCTAGTGTGAAACGTGTGGTTTGAAACCCTAGATACATTTTGTTCATGAATAAGCTTGAGTTTCATCATTATATGCTCATTTATTTAAATGATATTTTTAAGCAAGTAATACAACCTAGGTTTCATTCATTAGTGAAATAGCTCCATTTGTTTTCCTTTACAAATCTATTCATTAGAAGGGATTTTGATAACATCATTTCAAGATTTATTAGGTGCTTTTTTGTTTTTCAAAGTTAAATTTTTTTTCACTACTGCATAACAAGTCACTTACATTTTTTAGACAAAATTAATTTATCGTCTTAAGTAAATATTAAATTATTATTTTAATTATTTTAATTTAAAACTTAAAATTAATTTAATTATCTTAAATTAAAATTTTACACAAAATATTGTATGTATTTTTAATAGGCAACAAAGAGGAATGGAAGGAGGGATATCTTTAGATGATATAGAGGAAAATTGTGCTCTAGGTGAGAAGGAAGAGATTAAATGGGTTGCCACCATGGTAGGGGCTCAGAATGCACTGAAATATTAGCAACACCGATAACACATCCTCTATCACTCACTACATTTCATTGAAATGAACGTGGTGACTAAATATGCACCATTTGTTTATTGCTAATGTATTTAAGTACCAACTATGGGGAGATTACTAAAACCAAGCTAGATGAGCAACCAATTCATGGACCAAATCCCAACCTAGTGTCCAATGTGTTCCTTCCATCCACTGAGCTTTCAATTCACCAAGAATAGCATTATTGGAGCCTAGATAGGAATGATTGGAGTGAACAACCACCACTCCTAGCTTTAGAGAGAGCTATGGTTCATCTCATTTTGAAAAATTCCTATAGGGATAGGGTTTTGTGATTTTTTCTTATCAATACTTCTTATTTTTATCATTGACATTGTGTCACAGTTATGTAAAATATTAATATAAGAAAAACTTAATTTCACTCTATTTTGTGGCTACAATTAACTGGTTTGAAACATTCTTGGCTAGGATTTTATTTCCTTGATTTATCTACATGTATATATTTCATTATTCACAATTTTGTTCTAATTGTGGAGGTTTTTAACCCAATTTTTTGGCTTTTTTGTTTTCTAGCATTGTAAATCCACTGTAGCTTTGGCCATGTGATTTTTTCCTATTTTTTGCACATTTTATGCACTAGATTAAGAAATTCAAGCATAAAATTTACCCCAAATTGATGTACATATAATTTTGTTGGGATATTGTGATGTTATTTCACAATAGAGGTTGATATTGTTATCTTTTGTAGGTTGTCGATTTGTTTATTCAAAGGGACAATGCAAACTTCCATTGCTATGTGATTTATTTTCATGTATTTATTCTCTATATTGTAAGGATTTTCTAGTATTTGTGGTCCTTCAATTTATTTTAAATTTTAATGTCTAAGATCATTTTTAATGACATTACCCTTAATTTTGTGTGCTTGTTACAACTCTTATATTGTCTTTTGTTAACCAACCAATTTTGAAACTGGTAATATTTTTCAGTTTTGCTGGTTGTGGACTATGGAATTCAAAAAAAACTATGCCTCTACTATGCTTAGTTTTTTTTCTAGAATTCCATGGAAAATTCCATGGTGACCCTTGAATTTTTTTAAAATGGTGTGCACATCCTTTTAATATGTTTTTATTATGACCTATACACATTGAGGTTGAATTCATAGACAAGAATGAAAATACATGAGTAAATTTCATTTTGTTTACATGCATTTAAATTCAATTATTATGACTCATATTTTTAATCTCTAACCCTTTCTTTTTTATTTGATAGTAAAATATTCAGGATAATTTTATAGAAACTATCTATATAGATTGGAACTTGAGTGAAGATCCATTTGTAGTCTTCCAAAAATTGATTTCAAATGTTTTGACTAATGGAAAAAATAGGTTTTGAAGGGACCCGAAACCCTGTAGAAAGAAAAATATTAAAATAGAGTATTAGGAGTACACCATACACAACAGATCAGCCATAACAAAAGGCCACCATCCCAAGGAGCCACCCAAAAGAACTCTACCAAAGAAACACCCACACCGCTGCATAAGATAAAACATTGGAAATTTGTAACAAAAGATACACTAACTATCTTTTTGTCCCCTTCAAATGAGATCGAAGGGTCATGTCAAAAGTCGGGGAGGATTTCTTAGAATGTTTGCCTTTAACTGTAGTCTAGCCTTCTTCAACACTTGCAGCCTTATCCTACTAGCACAGGGTAAAAGCATAATAAGTTGTCACCCTTTTACAAAGGAAAAGGCTAACAACACCAAAACTAAAAAACTTCAAGGGCATAAAAGTCACATTTATATTTAGAATTTGAAGATGATGTAAACTGATGAAATGTGTAAAACTAATATGTTTTTTTAATTTTTTTAATTAATTTTTTAGGTCTGTTTTTCATGTCTTGAAAAATACTGCAAATCAAGGGGTTTACTTCCCATCAAATCATTATAAGTAAAACATTATTTTTTCCTCCAATTTCAAAATATGTTGTAGATGACATGTATATCTAGTGTAGGAAAAAAGAAGTGTTTTCAATCTATAATTTGCCCGTTATAAGTTTTCAAAGTCAAACTTACTCGAAATCAACATTTTTTATCTCCCACCACTTTTCACCTATCAAAAATATTCCAAAAATCAAATAAATTATATATTATTGAAGAAAATTCTCTTCTCTAGTGCCGCATATGATTTTAATTTTTTTTTGAATTGATTTAGTATTTTGTTATATTTACCGAATCAACGACTTCTCAAAGCTTTATATATGTGCATGTAGTTTTTTACAAATTTGTTTAACATTTTCTAATTGAAACAATATAAAATTTATATGTCCAGAATTGTAGTTCCGAGATCTAGAAAAGGGTAGTTTGTTTTTTTTTTTGAATTTTTTTATTTGTAGAAGAGAAAAAAACACCAGAAGTGCAAAATTATGTATTTTTGGTGTTTTTAAAGGTTTGGTTGCCAAGTTGGCATGCCACCTAGGATGACTCGGCTGAGTCCCACTCTGCCGAGTACCCTAAGGGGTCGGCCCCCCAGGATATATATATATATATATTACAAATTTTAATTCTTATTTTAATTTTAATTCTTATTTTAGGATATAAGGTTTTTTTGAAACTAGGAGTCATTTTTTGGGGGAAGTTATAAAGACATTTTGGTTTCAAAGGAGTGTGAAGGCAAGTTTTTCAATGATGAAATAGTAAACAATAAAAAATCTCTTCCTTAGATATTTGAGCAATGGGAAATAAAAGGACCAGAACAAGGAAGTATGATCATAAAAGGGATGACCAAATGAAAAGCCATACAAAACATGTCTAAGAGCAACCGGTCGAAGTTAAAGAAGAACCTATCGATGTAGAAGGTGCAACTCAACTAGGGGAGGATATTGGTAGTAGTTGAAGTTGAATAGGGGTAAAAATGGATTCACCACTATTCAGATGTAAAGGGGGAAATATGAGATCTATTCTCAAAACCCAAATTCCCCAAAGAGGAGATCCAATTTCATCAACCACAAGGTTAATACACAATTGAATCAATTTTGTGAAGATTATGGAAAAGAGAGAGTAAATCCAATATTTCCCATGGAGGAGAATTATTTTGTTATACTTGGAATTGAAATACAAATACTAACCTCAAATTAGGGAAGATCTGGAAAATGTTGAATTTTGATGTCTATGTGTACTTTTGAGAAAATCTAAAACTTGTCCTGGACTGGAAATGCCGAGACAAAGAAAACCCATAAATCTTTCCTCAAGATGACTCAGCTCAGGTTTGACCCTCATAAAAGGTCAAATACCACATTCTTTATTTGAAGTCCAATTCGAATTCTATTCTCAAATCCCAGAAGTTTGCCGAAAAGGGTATCCAAATTTGGTCCCAGATCTGAAATTCCACACCTGTACCTACAAGAAAATGGGGGTTTTTGTTGTATGGGGGGTTTTCCTTGGTCAAACCCTAGTTTAAGAATTAACCTTGAAATTGAATTGAAATATATTGTGCATAAACAAAGTAATTGAAACAAATCACCTCGCTTATGTTGAAGTCCTTGTAGAGGATTCAAATCCTCAAATCCACAAGTAGGAATGCTTCAATGGATGTAGGATGAATGTAGGATGTCTCCAATCAATAACATTTGATCTTCAACACTAATATTGATTTGATCTTTGCATATAAGAAGACTTGAATGAATGGAGAAGGATGGATTATCAAAGGGGGCTCCAAAGAGATTGAATCCTTCAATAGCTAACAATGGATCTCCTTGATGGATGAATTCTTGAACACTTGAATGCTTGAAGACTTGCTTGAATGCTTGAATTCACTTGCTTGCACTTGAGAGCTATCTCATGAAATTTCTTGAATGTGGATGAGAAAATGAGAGAGGAAGGCCTCCTTTTATAGTGAACTAGGGCACAATCCTCTAGAGGGGCCACCTTGGAGAATTAAATCCCAATTAGGTCCTAACCTTTAGAAAATATACCTAGATTAAATGCAATTAAACTATTTACCATCCCAAAACCTGAAATGATTAACCCAGAGGTGGGAAACTAAATATCCCAAAGGCCCGAAGCTCAAAAATTCTAGAAATTGCAATTTTGGAGAAAGGGGGCAAAATTAAGGTTGGACCCAACCTAGTCAGGTCCAAGCTTGACCCTGACCTAGTCAAGCTTGACCTTGACCCTGACCTAGTCAGGTTTGACTTTGAATCTAACCCTAGTCGTGGATTGGCTCAGAACCTAGTCAGGAGGTCCCGGGGATGCCTAGAAACCTAAAATTGATCCCAGAATAGGATAGACTGTCAGGGATAGACATAAAGTCCTATGATGAACATGATGAATTCCAAGAGGACCTATTTCTAAATCCTACCTAGAAAATAGAGCCATAGAAGATGGACATTAAGGAGAATCCTTGGGATCCTAACCCTAATTTTACCTAGAATGAAGGAATCAAGTGCTAGGAAGAAGTGGAAAGCAGGGAGAAAAGCCAAATACATGCAAAGACCCGATCAAGGTGCTTAACATGACCCCAAACCACTTACTCGGAGGGCTAAATGCTCTTATCATGGAAGTGCTTCCATTTTAAGATGATACATTAAGCCCCCACTTTAGCAAGAGTATGGACTTGATGCAAACTCTTGGTAAAGGAGATCAGAATAAAAAGATAATCTTATCATAATCCAAGGGACAAAGAGAAACCTTAAGCCCCCAGGGACTCAAGTCTTCATCAACTCCTAGATCACAATAAGAGAAACATCTATAGAGAGAGAAAAAAAGGTGTGATTACCTCACCCAATGAGAACTATGTCCCATTGTGAACCACATGGGAAAATGGTGCAACTGGAAAGATGGAATTGAACCACCTAGTGAATGTGGCTATTCACTAGTCAACCCATCAGGAATTTATCCTTAGGAATATTCTATTCCATAATAATAAAACCAAAAATAAAAACAAAAGAGATCCAATCTTAAGGACACCTCTGACCTTAAGGGATCACAATATATGTGTATTTGAAACTTAGAGGGATCAAGACATCCTAAAATATAAATCTGTGCTTTTAAGAATTAGTTACTAATCCGAAAAGGGAAAAGAAGTATCTTGAAAAATATATGCGTATTGAAAAGTGTGTGTGCACAACAGGTGAGTAGAGCGTATGCCCCCATGTTAAATTCATTGCTAACACTTTAACTGGAGCAATGGCTTTAACGAAAACATAAACAACTCCACTGATTACGTTTCCACATCGAGATACCCCCAGACGAAGAAAAATCAAGGGAAATATCACAGAAACATACAAAAAAAATAGAAGGGATCTACCTACTGTGGGGTCAATATGATTATAAGATAATATATATATATGATATTATTGCAAATGAATTGACATCATTCCCTAAAGGAAGTAGAACTAAAATCACAAAGGAGGAAAGATCACATAAGATTTGTGAAGGAGAATCTTTTCAGACCATGACATGGAGACCAAAAAGAATTAGTGCTACCATATCTTGAATCCAAGTAGATTACACAAGGAAATAGTTACGAACAATAGCACATTGACAACACAACATTGAACAACGCATAGAAGAATAGAAATACATATAGAAGAATTTGAACAATAGTTTCGACTCCTTTATCACCTTGCACCAACTGAGTAACAAGGATCATATAAAAGAATCTAACAACATTTAGCAAACACATTATAGGAGAAGCACAATATAGTAGGAAAACACACAAGAAAGCTACCATGAAGGACAAGCTGATCAAGTGTGCCACCTACTTTCCCCATCTCATTGTATACCATTTAGGGAAGGTGGGTAACTTGCAAGAGGGACTATATCCAACATAGTAGGAATGATAGCCAGTTCCAAACAAGGATCCTCTTGAGAATCACTATGTTCAACACTAGGTGTAAGAGTTAACTGTGATGAAAGCATATTAGGTAAATCAATGTCAATGTCAATAGTTTCATATTCATCATTAACATCATTAACATCATCGGTATCATCAAGAGTATCTTCCTCATCCAAATTAATCAAAATAGGATCTAAGATATGAATAGAATCATCATAATCATGCATGTGAACATCATTATTAGTAACAACATGTTTTAACACATTATGCATAGGTTTATCTAAAGAAGGTAGATATCTTTAAGCTTTAGCATGAGCACGACGCTTTTTACAACATTCATTAGCAGATTTGTTACATTTTGATTTATTTGAAATAGGTTGAGAACTAGGAGGAACAATCATAGGATCCTTCACAAGTTCTTTAGGAAGATCAATAGGATTATTAACCATCAGAGAAATAATCATAGGATCTTTGATAGGTTCAGTAGAAGGAACTTGATTAACAGAGCTAGAGGTCATAGTTAAAGGAGGTATCGAAGATGTAGGTAAAAGACCATGATTAAGATCCTGAGGAGGTGAACTTAATTCAAGAATTTTATGATGTTTATAAGCTTGATATGATCAAAAAATATTATCAGGTTGACGACATGAATTAGGTAATGAAGGCCAAAAGAAATCAAGAGCAGCGCAATCTCTAGGCCTGGAAGGTTGATATAAACTATGATTAATCATCTTCACTTCTTCATCATGAATGAACTTAAGACACTTATGGATAGGTGAAGCAACAACATGCATGGTAGTCAACCAAGGAAAACCTAGCTTAACTTGAAATTGATCATAAGTAGGAACAACAACAAAGGTAGTGTTCACAATCTTTCCACAAAGTTCAATTGGTATAGTAATAGAACCAAATGATGGATAAAGAAAACCATTGCAAGTTTGAATCCACACATCTGATGTATCATAGAAGTCACCTTGTAAAATTTTCATAAAAAGGTTTTCTTCAGTGATAACATTGACTAATGAGGTAGGATCAATAATACAACCATGAGTAGGTATCTAAGCAATCCTAGTAGCAATGTAAAGGGGACCATCAGGAGCTTTCATAATCTTAGAGTCATCAAAGGTAATGAAAATTTCCCAAGGTCATTTATGCTTAGATTGTTGTCAAGGTTTTGGTTGAGTTTTCATTTTAGGTTTAGGTTTTGATCGAGGTTGAGATTGAACTTGAGGTTGAATTTGAGGTTGAGCGTGAGGTTGAGGGTGAAGTGGAGATATAGATGGATCAACATGCTCCACTTGATTAACAACAAGATTGAGGTCATCCATCTTAGAATCATACACAATTTTCATAGCAAATGGTTAAGCAATAGTATTAGTATCATGCGTAGGCAAAGGGTTCATATAGATTTAAAGGTTTTGATTAGGAGGAGAGACAGATTGATTCCCACTACTATCCAAATTATCAATAGATAAAGCCTTAGAATCAATTAGATCTTGAACCTTATGTTTTAAAGAATAACATCTCTCAGTATCATGACCATTCTGATGATGATATTGACAAAAGGCATTCTGATCGAAAGATTTAGATGCAATCGTAGTAGGTAAAAGAGGTCGAATAAGAGGTAAAGTAATCATATTATCAGCTAACAACCTATTCATAATAGCATGTAAAGTTTCAAAAAGAGGAGTAAATGTATGATTCAATCGAAAAGTAGTGGATGTAGAAGTGGCATTATGAGATGCAACAACAACTTGATCAGCAACTTCTTTCGCTTGTTTGTTTATCTTGACATAGTTGTTGAATTTTTGAAATTTGTTTAAATTAGGAGCAGCATCACTCTTATCAACTAGAACAGGAGCCATTGGAGTGTTGCTCTCAAATTGACTCACTTGTAATTGATAATGATGAAGCACTGCACAAAGTTGTTGAAAAGAGGTAAATTTAGTAAGAAAAATCTTATCTCTAATATCCTTTTGCAAATTGGAAATAAACATACATTGAATATCAATTCAAGAATAGGATAGGAAATCTGAGCATGCAAATGCTTAAATCTACCAATAAATTCAGTCAATTTTTCTTTAGCACTTTGTTTGCAATGCATTAAATCAATCAAAGACACTTGTAGACCAATATTATTTTGAAATTGTTGAATAAAGGCATTAGCAAGTTGTGGAAAGGAATCAATTGAATAAGGAGGCAAATAACAATACCATTGTAAAGCTTTGTCATGGAAAGTTCTAGCAAATAGTTTGGCTAAAATCCTATGGTCATCAGCATAATCACTACAAAAGATTTGGAATGTTTTAACATGATGAACAGGATCTCCTTTTCCATTATAATTCTCAAGATGAGGCATCTCACCTTGCTGAGGAACAGGAGTATGTATAATATCTCAGGACAAGGGACTTCCCATGTCACATGTAGGAATACTAAACTTGTTTTGAGTTAAGGAAGCAAGTTGTTGTTGTAAGGATGATACAGTTTGAGCCAAACTGATGATTGTTGAATCATTAGAGGAAATAGGAGGAGTAGCAACATTAGACACACTAGGTAAAGTGTATGAAGCTATAGGAATAGAAGACATAATTGGAGGAACACTAGGAACTATAGTTGGAAGTGGATTGGAATAAGTGAAAGGAACATTATGATATGAAGGTTGTGATGTAGGAAGGGACATAGGAGGAAAACTCATAGGAATAGAGAGAACCGTCATAGTCATCAAAGGAGGAGTATAGATAAGAATACTAGGTAAAGGATTAGAAGGAGGTTCAACACTAGTGATAGGAGGAATCAACCCTAAATCTTGAGCTTCCTGAGCTAAAGGTTTAACATTTGAATGCACAAGATGAGTAATACCACACAAGAGATTAACACCCTAATCACTATCATGGATAACCTTCTTAAGAACCTCTGTAGCTTGAATGGAATCTTAATTATGGTTTTCTTGCAGAAGCCAATTACCCATTTTATCAAGTTCAGTGGAAAGTTTTTGGATTTGTTCAGGAGGAACTCTTAAAGCATCATCCTCATCATGAGATGAGTGAGAAGAGTTTTTCTCCATAGGAGGACTATAATTATGAAGAATCAAGGTATCATCTGGGATCCTAAGGAAAGGAGAGGAAGATTTAGGATCAAAGGCACCCATGAGTCTATGACTTCTTCGAACCAGAATGTTATAAGTAGGACTAATGGTAGTAAATATCATAAACCAATGTAGTGAAAATAAACTAAAATAAAGACACATAAAGCATGAAATCTAATTAGCATGCAAGATCTAACAGAAGGGAAAAATATAATACTAACAAGATAAAAATGATAGCACAATAAGGCATCCAATTCCAAAAATAGAGAGGAATCTAACATCAAAAAGAGAAAGAGACTAAGCTAGTCGGGTTCAACAAAATGAATAGGGGTAAAATGGATTCACCACTATTCATATGTAAAGGGGGGAATATGAGATCTATTCTCAAAACCCAAATTCCCCAAAGAGAAGATCTAATTTGATCAACCACAAGGTTAATACACAATTGAATCAATTTTGTGAAGAATATGGAAGAGAGAGTAAATCCAATATTTCCCTATGGAGGAGAATTATTTTGTTATACTTGGAATTGAAATACAAATACTAACCTCAAATTAGGGCAGATCTGGAAAATGTTGAATTTTGATGTCTGTGTGTACTTTCAGGAAAATCTAAAACCTATCCTAGACTGGAAATGCTGAGATAGAGAAAACCCATAAATCTTTCCTCAAGATGACTCAGCTCGAGTTTGACCCTCATAAAAGGTCAAATACCACATTCTTTATTTGAAGTCCAATTCGAATTCTGTTCATAGATCCTGGAAGTTTGATAAAAAGGGTATCCAAATTCACTCCCAGATCTAAAATTCCATACCTGTACTTGCAAGAAAATGGGGGTTTTTGTTGTATGGGGGGTTTGCCTTGGTCAAACCCTAGTTTAGGAATTAACCTTGAAATTGAATTGAAATATATTGTGCATAAACAAAGTAATTGAAATAAATCACCTCGCTTATGTTGAAGTCCTTGTAGAGGATTTGAATCCTCAAATCCATAAGTAGGAATGCTTCAATGGATGTAGGATGAAAGTAGGATGTCTCCAATCAATAGCATCTGATCTTCAACACCAATCTTGATTTGATCTTTGCATATGAGAAGACTTGAATGAATGGAGAAGGATGGATTATCAAAGGGGGCTCCAAAGAGATTGAATCCTTCAATAGCTAACAATGGATCTCCTTAATGGATGAATGCTTGAACACTTGAATGCTTGAAGACTTTCTTGAATGCTTGAATTCACTTTCTTGCACTTGAGAGCTTGCTCATGAAACTTCTTGAATGTGGATGAGAAAATGAGAGAGGAAGGCCTCCTTTTATAGTGAACTAGGGCACAATCCTCTAGAGGGGCCACCTTGGAGAATTAAATCCCAATTAGGTCCTAACCTTTAGAAAATATACATAGATTAAATGCAATTAAAGGATTTACCATCCCGAAACCCAAAATGATTAACCCGGAGGCTGGAAACTAAATATCTCGAAGGCCCGAAGCCCGAAAATTTTGGAAATTGCAATTTTGGAGAAAGGGGGCGAAATTGAGGTTGGACTTGACCTAGTCAGGTCTGAGCTTGACCCTAACCTATTCAGGTTTGACCTTGACCCTAACCTAGTCAGGTTTGACCTCGAATTTGACCCTGGTCCTGGATTGGCTCAGAACCTAGTCAGGAGGTCTCGGGGATGCCCAAAAACCTAAAACTGATGCCAGAATAGGATAGAATGTTAGGGATAAACATAAAGTCATATGATGAACATGATGAGTTCTAGGAGGACCTATTTCTAAATCCTACCTAGAAAATAGAGCCATAAAAGAGGGACACTAAGGAGAATCCTTGGGATCCTAACCCTAATTTTACCTAGAATGAAGGAATCAAGTGCCGGGAAGAACTGGAAAGTGGGGAGAAAAGCCAAATACATGCAAAGACCCAATCAAGGCACTTAACATGACCCCAAACCACTTACTTGGAGGGCTAAATGCTCTTATCATGGAAGTGCTTCCATTTTAAGATGATACAAAAGTATACATATTTTTCCTACAATGCAAAATTTGATGGACATGAATGAGGAATCACTTATTAGTCAAATTGCACCGGAACACCTGGTACCTAAAAGCACTATTAAAATGCATCTCAAAAACATGTGGATGGAATATTTTTAGAGTAAATCTTTGGTGGGAAAAGCACAATTATTTGCAAAGTTATTCAAGAAAAAAGAAATGACTCTGGTTTTGGAGTTGTTGGGTATTGATAATAGGAAAATTGTAGGAGGTAAAGTAAAAGAGACAATAATTCAAAATTTACAAAATGCATTGAACGTTGTTAACAAGGTAGATCATAGAGGACCAGATTCAAGTGCAACTACAAGAGCGTTGATGACTATGATTTCTAGTAAGAAATTGACACATAGAAATCAAGTTCAAGCAATTTATAATTTACTCAAGGTATCTCAAAGAACTATTCAGAGATATATTAGAAAGAGAAATATGTTGGATATGGACATTGAAAAGAATTGGGTGTAGATTTGTAGAGTTCCTCGTAAAGAAATTTTTTTTGAAGATGTAAGAAGATGGGTCATTGATATTTGGACCAACCACTCTCGTGTTTCTTCCAATAGAAGGGACACTATACAAATGAACGATGAAGAGACTAGCATGAAGATTTCACATCCAAAACATTTTTTCGATACTACACAAAGTG
Source organism: Chamaecyparis obtusa (assembly GCA_027943335.1). Taxonomy (NCBI): domain Eukaryota; kingdom Viridiplantae; phylum Streptophyta; class Pinopsida; order Cupressales; family Cupressaceae; genus Chamaecyparis; species Chamaecyparis obtusa. The sequence goes on along the minus strand of BSBK01014303.1, from coordinate 58,179 downwards.
AATTGTTTGAAGCATTCAAGAATGAATTTTCAGATGTGAAAATAGGTCAGAGAATGTTTGAGATGTTGCGCCCTTGCTTCGTATGCATAAATAAGGTTTGTGAAACATGTTGTCAAAATCATGTTAAGTTTTACTTATACTTGCAATCATATAAAAACATTATGGCAACACTTAATCTAGATATGGTTACTAGAAGTACAACTGAATTTTTTAAGTCCATTTTCTATGATAAATCAGAAGATTCAGATGAATTAAATGTCCTATGTATAAAAAATGAATGCAATAATTGTGGAAATTTATAGAAATTTCCTTTACAATTTGATAATATTGATGTTACAACACTAGTCTAGTGGAAGAGATTTGAATATGAGATATACCAAACGAAGACAGGAGGTGAATAAAAAAAAATTACATTAAAGGACAGTGAATTACCGTACCTTCGGTTCATAGATAGATTTTGATCTATGGTTTATCCAAATATCCAACATTGTCATGGTGCATGATGGAAAGCTAAATAGTTTTGTGATTCCTAAAATTGTTTCCCACCTAGTTTTATTCTTTCAGTTGTAGATTTTGTGGAGAAATATACATTTTCCCCTCAAAAAGAGCTCCAGAGTCAATATTATCATTCTGATCAAGTTGCAATATTTGTGCATGTGACCTATAGACATGCACAATTTCATTTGGATGAGATATATAATATAGATCAAAATGAGCACATTATCATTAAGGAGGTTCATTTCTATATTAGTGATGACAGGGTTCATGAGAGGAGCTACGCGGGTCATTGTTTTAGCATGTTTTTCAATAATCTTGTGAGTCACGGGATAAATACTTCACAAGATTGGATTTGGTGTGATGGGTGTGCAAGTAAGTACGTGTACATTATAAATTTTCTTTTAAATTTTCTCATTTCTTGATATATATATCTATGTGTGTGTGTGTGTGTGTGTGTGTGTGTGTGTGTGTGTGTGTGTACATTTTTGTAAATTTAAATTGTAGGTCAATTTAAGTCTGCAAAGAACTTTAATTGGTTAGCCATGCAACATTCTAGACACAATGTTAAGTTTGTTTGGAACTTCTTTGAAATTGGACATGGAAAAAGAGAACATGATGGATCATGAGCATGTGTGAAGCGTGCACTCCGACAACATGAACTTCAAGGTATGTATACATTTGATAGTCAACTTGTTTACTATCTCCTATTTAACTTTACATTACATGTACACATGTTCTTTAATCTTCATTTGCTTAGAAATAATACACACACACAAAATTGTTAAAAATATATCTCTAGGTAACATGATAGATAATTCAAAGAAAATTGTTGAATGCTGTCAAAATCATTTCGCTACTCGAGACACAAAATACAACAAACATTACTTTTGGGAAGTGATAGGTATTTATTTAAAGCTTTTATTTTGTCAAAATGAATTTTTAGAGTTCTTGGGATTGCTAAGAACAAAAAAACCTCTGCAATTTAGATGGTTTCTTTGGTGAAGACCCCTCTAGATATTTCTTGGTTTTACCTAGAGAATGCATTGATTTTCTTGAGTTTGGTGATGAAGGCATCAGAGAGAATGAAAATTTATGAAGTATTTCCTTCATATTTTTAGGTATTTTTTGATGATTTTTGTAGTGTTGTTACTAATTATGAATGTTTTGGTGATAATTTTTAGTGTGGGCCCATAGATTTCCAGCTACATTAAAGCCCTCATTTTGGCTCATATCTTTGTTAGTATTGTTTGTATGCTTTTGGATATTTTTTTTTATCTTCTTTCCTCAGTTTGGAAATTCATTTTGATAGTTCATTTATTGAGTTTGGCGAAGATACAAATTTTATAGAGGAATTCACCCTAGTTGTAGGCCATACACCTTTGTGGAATGTGCGGTCTATTTTAGTATTGGCTCTACAAATGTACCTTTTAGCAGTATTTGAGGTAAAAGGAAGGAGAACTAAAGTTTCCTTACGGATAGAGATCATAAAAGGGAAGCTATAAATTATTTTTCTAGTATCCCTTGTGTATTTTAGCATCCAACTAGCTACAAAAGTAATAACTAGACGCTTTCTATATAATTTCAGTCCAAATAAAGTGATTTATGTTGGTCTAGAGAGGTGTCATACAGTTTTTAAAATTTGGGAAGGTGTTGTGTATTTCATATTTCTCAGGTTTTGATTACCAGAAGGAGTCATATTTCTTTGAGTTATAGCCTTAAAAGTGACTGGGAAATAATTTGCAAGGAAAAGTTTCCTAATATGAGCAGTTCTAAGGGTCTTTTTCCCTATTTAGAATCATTTTGAATGTCATCTCTCACTTCAGAGACTTGTTCTCTATCATGTGTGGTGACAAGCCACTATTGTTATGATTTTTCAAACTCATAAATCTCATCAAACCTATAACATTGTCTTTACTATTAAATCTGAGGTATTTCACTTTGTATTTGACTGATAATAACTTTGTAATTTCATTTGGTGATGGTAGACCATTTGGAATTGTGTTAAATATATTCTCATGGCTATGTAATGTGTTTTGAATAAATTTTAAAATATCAGATTAGACCTTTAGCATCTATCTTCAATTTTGTATTGCCAACTATATGCCTGGCAAAACTATCACCCAAATAAACCAAAAGAAATTTCAGTAGTATATATTAAAAATTATTTATTTAATTTGTTTATAATTCTTGTAGGTCATCCAATAAATCCTTTTGACTTTGTAAACTATAAATTTTATACATCTCTAAGGAAAACAATTGCAACTTAACTATTTCATTACTAAACAAAAGTTAAATTTGGGATTAGTTTCAAGAGTGACATGAAAAATCTCACTTTTCTCTTCAATTTCAGCTTCTCATTTAATCTCATTTTAGAGATAGAGTTTTTAATGATTATCTTAAAACTTTAGCATCAACAAGTCTTCTGTGTCAGCCTGCATTTGATATTAAATGACTGTTTCCATCATTTCCATACTTCTCTTTGGTGTAACTTGCGTTTGGGGTTTCTCTTTTGGTGTTGAACATATGTTGATACCAATTCTTTGAGAATATTTTTCAAGTTGAACATTGGTCTTCTTTTTATTTTTTTAATCTTTGGCCTAGTAGCTTGGGATGATTACCAAACGATGGTGTTGTGACTATACTTAAGAAGGTGAATTTCCAAGCATATTATAATAACCTCTTCACAAAATTCAATTCCATAAGTTTTTTTTCTTAGGGTGGCTCACTCAATAGCTTTGAAATATGTGATTTATGGTCCTATAGGATGAAAATTAGATGGATAGGTTAACTTAAGTTCTTTGGTTTTCATCCTTGAAGAGAGTAGGTTTTCTCTTTGTTAGTTTCAGTTACCATGTGATAAGGTTGTTCTCATTTTTTATTAATAAAAGGTGAAAGGTTTACCATCTAATGTGACCAAGAAATCATATTATCAACTATTTCTCATTTTTATTTTATGTGGTTCTCCTAACTTATTGTTTGTGCATATTTGTACTTCATTGTTGAGGTCACAATACGTAAGTTGTGAGAAATTTCAAGGTTTTCTTGCAAACTTCTATATCATTAGAAAATTATTTACTTTGATGCCAATTGGTTCTCAAATTTGTTGAGAAACAATTAAATTTTAAAATACATTTAACATAAGGAAAATTGTGCAACATGGATAATAGGGGTTATGTTTATCTTCTTTTTAAAAATTATTGGAATATATGGCTAGAATTTCCAATCAGGTATGCAACACCACAAGAAAAAATTCAATGATACACATAAAAGTTAAAATAAGGTTGTTGCAGTGCCTCGCCTTAGAAACTTTCAATCATTGTTATGAAACTTCACTTCATATTAGAAAGCTTCTAGGCACAATGTCCCTCTTGCTCACCTTAGGTGTGATTAATTATAATATAAAATAATTTTTTTGAGATCATGGATGGATATAAATTTTGTTCTATAAATTACAAATTCAAGATAACTTTGTCTAATGAGCCTAAAACAAGTTCAACTCACAAGTAGTCTACAATATTTTCTATGAAAATAAATGCAAAGTAATTTACATTCACCAATACATGTGGATGTTTATTGTATCATCATTATGCACACATGTGCAAGTAATTAAAGCTACCAAATTCATCATATGATGAAATTTTTTTTTTTGGTGGTTTTTCATGAAATATTTGTGGCCTTTTCTTTCCAAATAGATCTTTTGAGTTGGGAATCATACTGAATTTATATATTTCTTAAAACAAAAACTAAAATAATATCATTTTGAATGGTTGTTGCTGTGAAACCATTAATTCTATCATTGCCACATGTCAATATTACAATACGAGATCATTTTAACCATTATTATTTAATTTAGGTGTAGTAGTGTTCTGAATAACAAAGCCTAACAATCTAGATTAGATTTCCAAGCCACCAACACTTCAAAATCATGATTCAATGTTGGTAAAGTTCTAAAAAATTTAGGAAATCCTTGGAAACAACCATCTGTAATGACATAGAAAAAATATTATTCAAACAAGAAAGTTAAGATCAATATGATAATTAAGATATGAAGTTTGACATGGTTTACTTTGAGATCTAAAATTTAAGATCAATTGTTGGAATGGAAGGATTTTCCTAAAGGCCTCAGGACTTTGGTGTTGTATGAGGACTTTAAGCCATTCTCTCAAACCAAGTCCAAACTAGAAGATTTTGATTATGTTGGTAAGTAAGATTGATTATGTAATACTTCTCCTATAGTTTGTTTTTCATTTCATATTTCCAAACTTGTTTAGGCTACTTTAATGTTTTTGTTGGTTATTTTAGTGTTATTTAGGATATTAATGTTGACTTTATATTGGATTTCATATATGATCTATTGGATAGTGTGTGATATCATGTGTCTATAGTTAGATTTATGGTTATTCTCATAATGGTTATCTACATGTTATGATGTCATTTATGATTATGGACTACTAACAATACTAACACTATATCTATATTCACATGGTTCATATCTATATTTTAAATTTATGTTTGATGTGTTTGATATGGAATGGGATGAAGTCATAGTTACTTGCATGCAAGATTCACATGATGTACCATTCCAAACCATTGTCTGTTATGTGTGTGTGTGTATAATGACATGATAGCATGTACCAGATAGGAGTGAGCAGGAGTGAGTGTACCCTATCCCAGTATCTCAATGATAAGAGAGAGGAGATAATAGATAGGTCCAAATCCCAACCCAAGCCAATTGTTATCCTAAAATAGTGGAAGAGTATCTTATTTACTACCCTCAAAATTTGTCAAGCTGACGTGAATTCATGAACCCTCCCTTGTGCTTGATTATCATATTTTGATATAGTTAGTTTCTTTAGGTTTGCATGCATGTAGGTTTGATGTAATTTTTGTGTTAAAATAGATAATGGATTTAATTAAATTTAATTATGTAATTAATTAATTGAATCTTATAAAATGTAAAATTATTAAATATAAGGATATTTATTTAATGAGAATTAATTAAATACATAAGCTTATTAAAAAGAGTTAATTAAAAGTGTCATTATGTGAAATTAGGATGTAATTAAATATTAAATCCAATTTGAAAATCAAATGCAAACGAATTTAATTGATATTTACAATGTTGCATTACAAATTTATTATACATTAAAAATAAGAATTATATATATATATATATATATATATATATATATATATATATATATATATATATATATTAATAATTCTTATTTTTAGTGTATAATAAATTTGTAATGCAACATTGTAAATATCAATTAAATTAGTTTGCATTTGATTTTCAAATTGGATTTAATATTTAATTACATCCTAATTTCACATAATGATACTTTTAATTAACTCTTTTTAATAAATAATCAACTGGTTCAAAAAAGAGCTCCTAGAGAAAAGAACTAGGAAAGAAAAACTCGGTTCGTTACCCATCATAATACAAAGATCATAGAAGTTTGATCCTCAGATAGATACTTAGGCTACCCAAAACCCAAGGGTTTAAACAAACTCAATTACAACTGTGTGTGAGTGATTTACACCTTCATGAAATAACAAGATTTAAAGAGAATTTACACTATTCAAAGCAAACTAATCTAAATAATGCACAATTAATCTATCAATATCTCATGGTTCTCTAAATTGAAGTAGTAAGTGAGGCTCTCAGCTGCAAATCCTCACTAGTGACACTCTAATTATGAGAATTGAACTAAGAATGATATGCAAACTAGATCTAATTATCAAATTCTAGCTCTATTTGATAAGAAATCTCTAAAATGATCAACAATTTAAGCTAATTATCAATGAAAATGCTAAGTGAGTGATGTGGATGCAAATTGCAAGAGCTTTGCTACAATTCAAAGATATGGAGTGGATCAATTATGCCTCAAAATGCCTTCTATTTATAAGATTTTCCCAAGGGTAGGGGGTAGAGTGAGATAACCATGGTTATGCTTGGGTAAGGTCAATTGGCTTTGCTTTGTCCCTAAATTGGGGGACAAACATTTAAATGGTTTCAAAAGGCTGGACCATTTCAATAAAAGTGAGTGATTTGTGTCTATTTTGTCTCCTTTTTCCTTTGTTGAGGGAAATTCATATTTATTAATTAATTAAAGTAATTAAATTTAGCCATGAAGGGTAAGAGGTTCATTTTGATTTTTCATTTCAACAACTATGTCATTAATTGAATTCAATCAATTTCTTAGTGTTTTCCCCTTTTCAAGCTTTATTTAATCATTTAATCATTTAATTGAATTTTCCTTTGATTTAAATTTCTTTTGTTCCATTTATTAATTTTTCGTGCTATTTTGATGATTTGATTGCACCTTTTGATTGAATTAAGCCTTTGCCAATTTTCCATGTCTATAAATGCCCCTCTTTGAGTCGATGTGCGAAGAACACTGATTCAAAGATTCCCTTAGTATGATGATCTGATTCAGGTCCTGATTCTGATATGCCTCTAATCGTTCTGATTGATGTACTTCCTGATGATGATGATGTGCCTCTGATGATGGTGCTGATATGATTCTGATGCCTCTGATATGATATGGGTCCTGGTTTGATGATAGGTCCTAGGTTCACTGATAAAGGTCCTGGGTTAATTGATAAAGGTCCTGGGTTGATTGATTGCTGATACATTGATAGATTTGATATGATAGCAGATTTGATATGAAACCGATATGCAATTGATTTGCCTCCTGATATGATAACGATACTGATATGATACGATATGATATGCCCCACTGATAAATGTTTTTGATGTGATGCCAATTTGATACTCTGATGCCCCCTCAGAAAAAAAACATATTAATTCTTTGATTTGAACGATTTTTGAGTAGTTGGAATATGTTTTGATTTCTGATACCGTTTGAAAGAAACAATCAAGTTTGATTCATGCCCCGATTAATGAAAATGTCCTATAATAGGTCCAAAGTGCATTTTTTAAGTGTTTATTATGACCAATTTCACCTTAAATAGGGTAAAACCCCTCATTTTACTATTCATTTGCATCGTTCCCTCTTGAGATTTGAGCTCTGATTTTAGCCTTTTTTACATGATGGTGGTCCCACATCGCGAGCATCGGTTTGAGAGAGCACGCCGGTTCAGTCAGAGAGCGACCGATGGTCCTCTGGTATGTCATTCAAATTTTCCTCATGTTTTTAAAGTTGCATTTATGACCTCATTTAATGCATTTAAAAATTTTGATTCTGCGTTTGTGAAAAGAAATGTCACCTCCGTGCCTTTTAATATCACCTGAAAACTTAAAATGTCACCTTTAGTAAATTTGATGTCGCCTTCTTTAGGTTTGCTCACGCATTTAGAAAATCATTTATCGCCTAAGGATAATTTAATACCGCTTAGGGTTTTAGTCATTTTAATTATGTATCGCATGATAATAAAATGTCGTGTGTAGAAAATATTATACCGCTTCCGTGAAATTGAGTCATGCGGATGAATAAAGTCACGTGTATGGAGAAAGAGATGTCGCCTCTGGTAAAAGAAATGACACCGAAAAGAAAAGTCGCGTAAGTAAAATTTTTTTTGTTTATTTGAGACTTTTCTAGGATGTCTGATTGCTCGATTGTGTCAACTTGATTGATATCGATCACGTCAATGAATTCAATCGAATGTTCAGTTAGGGTGTTCCCCTTGTTTGATTTCAACAATGAATTAGGACATAGGTAACTATAATATCGAAGAATAAGGTAAATCAATCTTCATCATGAATGATAGGTCATGGATCTAAACGTCCATTCATTTTATGCTCAAATGCTTAGAGACATAAAACTAGGATCATCCTCCCTCAATGCTTAGAGTTAGGATTGGTAGGTCTGATAGGTATATTTAAATTGATGACTATGATTGATTGTTTGATTTCTTGATAGTAAGTTACTCATGTGATTCCATTGTTTTGATTAACTTGATAGTAAGTTACTCATGTGATTCCATTGTTTTGATTAAATAGGAGGATGTCCCTGTTCTGTACCTTCAGACTGTACCACACGGGGTGATGGAGCCTAGGGCGTAGTTGACTGACGCCGAGAGGTGAGTGATTAGGCACTGCAGTTTACTATGTGTATTAGAGCTTCCTCGGTTCCAGATGAATCGAGGTTTGATTACTGATGTCACAGAGCGTTGGCACTCTGAGAAAAACACATTTTGGCTACCACAGGGCGAGATGATGATTACACCTGAGGATGTTTATAGATTGCTATGGATCCTGACTCATGGAGAGATAGCATACTATGATGTAGTCTATGATGGGACATATTATCGACGAGTATTTGGAGATCCGTCTATAGGTGATGATTGCATCCTATGGCCTCAGTTTGCCTCATTTCCTATTTTACCAGCATTATTAGGTGCTATCATTGGTGGTGTATTATTACCTGATTGGCGAGGTCACGGATTTTCAATGGGATGGGGCAGGATTATCGAGGATTTGCTATATCAGCCTTGACACTTTGACTGGGGATCTTGTGTGCTGGCATAGCTTTATCACGATCTTCATGAGGTGGTTTACAGGACATCAGCTTCATTATCTGCTGGGATTCATATTTTACAGTTGTGGATATGGGACCACTTACCAATCAGTCATCCTATATCAGATCAAGATCATCCTCTAGGATATCCTTTTGCATGGCAGTATACTGGTATGGTGACACAACATCACTTGGGTCATTTGGAGTATTGGCGACGTCAGATTGATGACATTGATGAGGTCTATTGGAGACCATATGTCGAGGTCGAGGATTGGAGAGAGGATAGCTTGGAGTTACCATATATGTTTTCTCTTCGATGGATGATCGGCAGGATCGACTCTGTTCTTGAGAGATTCTTAGCAGGTAGAGTGCTACGACAGTTTGGGCAGATTCAGCCTATGCCTCAGGGATCTGCAGTATATGCTCATTCTAGTGCAGAGCATGCTACTTGGGGTCACATGCCTTCGTACGATGATGCTATTGAGTAGATATCACTACTGGGTTATATGGATTGGGACATGAGGTTACACATCAGAGATGCTAGAGTCACTCAGGAGTATCTAGCTTGGTTGATGGAGCATCTGATGCCTAGATTTACAGACCCTACAGAGCCATTGCTTGGGCGAGATGATGATGGTGATGATGTCGGTGGTGGGAGGAGACGCAGAGGTAGACCCTGAGGTAGGGCAGTGATTAGACTCAGAGGATGAGCGAGAGATGCACAGGTATAGGCACCACCTCCTCCTCCTCATCCTGCAGTAGCACAGAGACAGAGGATAGATCGTCGGGATCATGTGAGGGCTGCTAGACAGGATCCAGGTACAGGACAGGATACGGGAGCAGGATTACAGTAGGCTACCGTGGATGGTCAGGATACAGGTGCACAGCAGATGCCAGCAGCTTTTTCCCGTGATCAGGGAAAAGCTCCTATAGATACAGGTGATCCTCAGAGTACCTATGAGGTTGGGGAGAGTTCTAGTACTACCCAGCTACGAGCAGATGTGGGAGCATTACGGACAGAGGTATCATAGATGTCGTCTATGATTCAATAGTTAGTATCAGGTTTGGCTCCATTGGTTCCTCTCCTTGTTGCTATGGTTGGTCAGACGCCTCCTCGGCCACCTCAGCAGTCTCCATCATAGCCTCCTCCACAGCCTCCTCCAGGACCTCCTCCCAGTGGTGACGAGAGTTGAGCTATGAGTGCTCTTTATTGATCATTTGTGTACTGATGCTGAGATACTTGATGTTGTACCATAGTCTTGTGACCTTGGTGTCACCTTTTCAGTTGTACTTTGATACTTATTTGACATTGATGCCCCTATTGATGGGCGATTATAGAGTTGATTATATGATATCATTGTTATACTTGATGCATTGAGTTGTGAGTAGACATGTGATATGAGGACATTTATGATCTTTCCTGCTTTTACTTGATGATATATGAGATTTCCTTTAGATGCTGCTATATGTGTTTATCTAATGCATTTGTTTTTGGATGGATGTGTCTATGGATGCAACGTATCTTATGTATGATATAGATAAATGGATGCATTTCTTTCTCATGTATGGATGTAGTTTTGATATGTTATTTCTCATGTATGCAATCTATATGTATGCACATGTAAATGATTATTTCCTTCTTTTCTTTGATAATATATCTATGTAATGATTAATGATATGGAATGAATGCAAAAAGTATAATCTCATGTTTTTATTGTAGAAAAGATGATATTGAAGTGATGTTGTCCTTGCTGATTTAACCCTGTTGATGATGTTATGTACCCCCTTTTTGATGCAAAATGAAACCCTTGGGAAAAAAATGCATGTGCAATTAATCTAACATGATAATGCATTTAACCTTTTTATGAATGCAGCTAAGTGTCACTAGATTTTAGCAAATAAATGCTTTGAGGATATATTTTCATCATTGAGCACTTGGGACTGGAAAGTCAATACAATCATCACTGCCCACTGACATGATGATATGAATATCACTTTTTATTGCTCATATGGTAACCTCCATTTTTCCTTTCCCATCGGTCTCATCGATACGACTATCACTAATTACCAACAATCATGAGAGTACGAATACCAATTTTGTCAGATTCTATGTTGCAAGTGGATTTTGTCATTTAGATATGAAGAATCTAAATATCCAAGGTATCCGGTTGCGTAAACAAACAAAGGTTAACTCATTTTTTTATAAGATAATCCTCGATGGTTCTTTGATGACCATGTCTTTAGATGAAATCTCATAAGGCAATGAATCTTCCTCCAAACAGTCACTTCATAGTCAAGAAAAATATCATGTCTCCATCATTGCCAATCTAGTCGAAACATCATTGATTAGCTAAAAAGACTTGATACAAATCAAATTAATGTAAGTAAACAGATTTTTAACCAACTTTTCAAAAGAATCTATCTAGGTGTTTTGCATTGTTTTTTTGATCTTCAACAAAAAATATTTCCAAGTGTTTGATCATGAAATGATTTTTGATTTTTAATCCTGAATAATAAGTCAATTTAGGCTCAAGGATTTGGTTGTGGTAGTCAACTTCTTGGTTAGTAATCAAAGGTTTACAAAAATCTGATCTCTCTTCTGAAAATGTTGATCCCTTTCTGCTTGTGACTGAATATTGCTCATTTGAATCCTTTTTGAGGTACCCACTTTCCAATCCGTTTATGCTGCCCCCAAGTATTTGATGTATCAGTTTTGACAACTTTGGGCAATGCAAAGGATGATGCTACAAACTGTTATTATGACTATGTACAAATGACAGATGCAATGAAGGTTTAGACAAATGGGATGATGAGATGCATTATGTACACATGTGGCTAGGAAAGAAATGACTTAAGGGAACCAAAAGTGCTTGTTGCCAAGTTTTCACCTTTGGGTACTCTCTTTTTTTTGCTACCGAGGTGCCTATTTGCTAGGTTTTCACCAAGGCACTTTTTCTCTTTTTCATTTTTTTTGTATTTTTCTTCTTTTTCTTTTTTTGTATTTTTCTTCTTTTTCTTCTTTTTTTATATTTTTCTTTATCACCTTGGCACCTATTTGCTAGGTTTTCACCAAGAGATAGTTTTTCAAATGTTTTTGCTTTCTTCAGGCTCAATTTTCCAATGTTTTTGATCTTTCTTCTTTTCCAATGTTTTTGGATTTTCCATTTTCAAATGTTTTTGGTTTTTCCAAGATCCCTTTTCAATTATGTACAATAATTATGATGCTCTCTCATTTGATACTCTTTATACTCTTTCATCTATTTTAGGTGTAGAACCTCTTCAAATGAATGCTATTTGTGGGTTCTTGTAATTCTTCACCATTACAATCTGATAACTTATATGTTCCAGTTCCAAAGGATGACACTATCACAAATGGGCCTATCCAATTAGCTTCCCACTTTCCTTTCTTGATGCAGGAGCATCCTGGGTGTAAGAGCAATCTTGCATCACCCAAAAATATTTATGTTTTTATATTCAATAAGGGCTACTTTGTGCAGAGCTGCTATTTATGGAAAGTTACTATTTTTGGTAATTTTTCTATGTACTCAAAATGATCTGATTTCTTTCTTGGAGGTTCATTTTGGTCATGTAAGTCTGCCAGTAAAGTTTCATTGCCAGATCAAGTGTATATTGGAAGATATTGAAGATTTTCGGTATTGGCAGCAGGGTACAGAAACTTTGAAATCAGTTTTGAAGGCTTTAGAGGCCCCAGATGAGGTCAAAAATTTGGACGATAGGTGCTTGCACTGGTCAAGCCTGTAGAGCGCTTTGTGGTGTTTCCGAAATGGGGTTATAATAGCTGATCGGGTCAACTGGTGATGACTTATGGTCTTCGGAAGTTGGGCCACCCGAAATGGCAGAAAATAATTTTCTTCAAAATTTTTGTTCGGGTTTCAAAGGTTATCTTGAGCCGACTATGATGTAATAAAATATAAAATAAAATAATTCTAAGTTTGGTCGGCCTTATTGGCTAAAATTCTGGAACCTTCCCGGGCGGTGGAAAGTTGCCTATATAAGGAAGGCTGTATTATTGTCTTAGGTAGTTCAGAATAGTTCTGGGTGGTAGATCTGGGTAATAGCTCGAGGCTTTGTCCTACAGAATATTGTAAGGGAATGCCCATGTGGCTTTGCATATTGTAATTCTGAAAGTTTGTAATTCCACATTTGTGGAGATAATAAGAAGCCAATTTTCTGTTCTTGCATATTGTTGTTGTTTCTCTATTTCTGTTATGTGTTTGTGGTATTAAGGGGAGCACCCTTCATCAAGTGGTATCAGAGCAGGAGTTCTTGAGTGTGTAAACAGATTGCCGACTATGAGACAGTTTGCACCAGGACCGTGGCTAGGGTTTCAGCGCGCATCATGAAAATGCCTCCACGAAGGGAATGTGGCGGAAGAGCTGGTGTTGTAACACCTGAGGTTAGAGAGCTGTAGAGACAAGTGCGAGCATTGGAAGAAGAGATTCGTAGAGGAATGAATCTTAATGTCAGAGATGAAAGTGAGGATGAAGCCGAAGAAGAATATCAAGAAGGAGAAGTCGAAATTGTGAACCAGGAGGAAGAAAGATTTTTTCGGGCCATTTCCAAGATTGGAAAAAGACCTAAGATTGAGGTTCCTACATTTTCTGGAAATCTTAACCCAGAGGAATTGATTGACTGGATCAATGAATGTGAGGAATATTTTGAGTACGAAGATGTTGATGATCCTGATAGGGTCAAATTTGTGAAGGCCAGATTGAAAGGTCATGCGAAGATCTGGTGGCGAGAAATTCAGTTGGAGCGAAATAGATGAGGGAAAGATAAAATCACAAGATGGGATCGGATGGTGGATAAATTGAAGTGACAGTTCATTCCTGTTGATTATGAGCTTGACCTACTGAAGAAAATGCAGAGTTTGAAGCAAGCAGGAAGATCTGTTCAGGAGTATACAGATGAGTTCTATCGACTTCTCATCAGAACAGGCCATGCAGAAGCTGATAAGGAGAAAGTTTCCCGATACCTTAATGGGTTAAGGCCAAGCATTCAGGAGGAGTTGAATCTGGTTCGAATGAATAGTATTGAAGAGGCATACCAGTTTTCCCTAAAAGTAGAGGAAAAGCTGAACAAGAAGTTTGAGAGCAGATAAAATGGAAGAGGTCGCGGTGGACGATCTGGTGGATGGTCATACGGTGGCCAAAATGAAGATCCAAAAAAGAAGGATGAGGCCAGTAGCAGTCAGAATCAGCGAGGAAATAATTCCAATCACTTCCAGGATCAGAATAATAGAGATCAGAGAGGAAGAGGAAGAGGACAAGGATCTGGAAGAGGTGGCTTCCGTGGAACATGTTTTCACTGTGGAGAAGAAGGTCATAGGGCATTTTAATGTCCTCAGCGCCAAGGCAGAACAGACAGGAGAAATGAAGGCCAGGCCAGAGTTGCCCATGTAGATGAAGATGTCAGATCATCAAATTCTGAAGATGCTGAAAGAGGAGAAACGTTGATTAACAGAAGAGTCCTGTTGAGTGGTGAGAATGAACCTGAGCAAAGGAGGAGCCTGTTTTGCACCAGGTGCAAGTGTGAAGGTAAATGTTGTGATGTGATTATTGATAGTGGAAGCACTGACAATTTGGTGTCAGAAGAGATGGTGCAAAGTTGAAGCTCAAGAGATAGAAACACCCACATCCATATCAGATTGCCTGGGTACAGGATGACCACAAGGTCATGGTCAATAAACAATGCCTAGTGAAGTTCAAGATTGGCGGATACCAAGATGAGGTATTGTGTGATATCATATCTATAGATGCATGTCATATGTTGTTGGGTAGACCATGGCAGTTTGACAGATGTGCTGTACATGATGGTCGTGCGAATACTTATTCCCTGACAAAGGATAGAGTGCGACATAAGCTAAAACTATTGAAGGAGACTGAAGAAAAGGTATGTGGTAATGCAAGGATAACTTTTGTTGATGGAAGAAATTTCTTAGATGGTATGAGGCATGAGCATGTATGTTTTGCTTTAATTCCAAAAGCTGGTAAAGAGAAAGTAGAAGATGTTCCTGTAGAAGTTGTAGATTTGTTGAATGAGTTTCAAGATATTGTATCCGATAATGTGCCTGATGGATTACCACCAGTCAGGAAGATCAGTCATCAGATGGACTTGAGCCCAGGAGTGAGTTTACCGAACAAGGCAGCACATAGAATGACACCTGTAGAAAGTGAGGAGTTGAACAGACAAGTACATGAGTTGTTACAGAAAGGATTGATCTGTGAGAGTCTAAGTCCCTATGCTGTACCAGTGATATTAGCACCAAAGAAGAATGGAGAATGGAGGATGTGTACAGATTCTAGGGCAATAAACAAGATCACAATCAAGTATAGGTTTCCATTGCCACGAATGGATGATATTATGGACTGTTTGAGTGGAGCTGTGTATTTCTCAAAGATAGATATGAAGAGTGGATATCATCAGATTCGGATCAGAGAAGGAGATGAATGGAAGACTATCTTCAAGACAAAAGAAGGACTATATGAGTGGTTAGTCATGCCTTTTGGGCTAACCAATGCACCGAGCACTTTCATGCGGCTCATGAATGAGGTTCTGAAAGAATTTTTGGGTAAGTTTGTCATTGTTTACCTAGATGATATTTTGATCTTTAGTAAGACATTGGATGAGCATATGATGCATATTCGTATGGTATTTGAGAAGTTGAGAGAAGAGAAATTGTTGATTAATTTGAAGAAGTGCAGTTTTGTGAAGAAAGAGTTAATGTATTTGGGATTTGTAGTTTCAGGAGAAGATCTAAAAATGGACCCAGAGAAGGTACAGGCTATCCTTGAATGGCCTACTCCAAGGAGTGCTACTGAGGTAAGATCTTTTCATGGTCTAGCTAGCTTTTACAGAAATTTTATCAGAAATTTTAGCAGTATTTGTGGACCCTTGACTGAAACAATGAGAGGGGATAGAAAAGAGTTTAAGTGGACTAATGGGGCAGAAAATAGTTTTCAGTTGTTGAAACAAAAAGTTACAGAACAACCCATTTTAGCACTTCCAGATTTTAATAAGGTGTTTCAAGTAGATTGTGATGCTAGTGGTACTACAGTAGGAGCTGTTATGAGCCAAGAAGGTAAACCTGTTGCTTATTTCAGTGAGAAGTTAAATGATGCCAAGAGGAAATATTCTGTTTATGATCAGGAATTTTATGCTATAGTTTAGGCATTAAAGAAGTGGAGACATTATCTGCTTCCTAAGGAGTTTGTTTTGTATACTGATCATCAAGCTTTGCAATATTTGAATAGTCAAGGAAAATTGAATCAAAGGCATTTGAAATGGGTTGAGTTTTTGCAGAGTTATACATTTTTTTTGAAACACAGGAGTGGAAAGTCTAACAGGGTTGTAGATGCTCTTAGCAAAAGGCAACTATTGCTGACAGAGATGCAGATTGAGGTGGTTGGGTTCAAGGAACTCAAGAATTTGTATCTAGAGGATCTTGATTTTGGTGAAGCTTGGAAAGCTTGTACAGAACCTGTTACTCTAGATAGGATGAAATGGTTGGATTTCATCATCCAGGATGATATGCTATTCAGAGGGAGTCAGTTGTGCATTCCATGAAGTTCTATGAGGGAGAATCTCATCAAGGAGAAGCATAGTGGAGGATTGGCTGGACATTTTGGTCATGATAAAACCCTTGGTTTGGTTAGTGAGAATTATTATTGGCCACAGTTGCAGCAAGATGTGAAGAAGTTTGTATAGAGTTGCAGGGTATGTCAAATGGCGAAAGGAGTGAAGTAGAATACAGGGTTGTATCAGCCATTACCTATACCAGAGAAGCCTTGGGAGGATATCAGCATGGACTTTGTTTTGGGTTTACCGAGGACTCAGCGGGGACATGATTCAATTTTTGTGGTGGTTGACAGATTTTCAAAGATGGCACATTTCATTCCCTGCAAGAAGACTAATGATGCTATTCATATAGCAGAATTGTTTTTCAGAGAAGTAGTGAGACTTCATGGTTTGCCAAAGACCATAGTTTTAGATTGGGACACTAAGTTTGTTGGATATTTCTGGCGTACGTTGTGGAAGAAGTTGAAGATAGATTTGAAGTTCAGTTCATCACATCACCCACAGACTCATGGACAGACAGATGTGGTGAATAGAAGTTTGGGAAATTTGCTGAGATGTTTGGTTGGAGATAAGCCAACAGGATGGGATTTGATTTTACCACAGGCAGAATTTGCATACAATAATTCTGTCAATAGGAGCACTGGTAAATCACCATTCCAGATTGTATATGGAAGTAGTCCAAGAAATGCATCTGAATTGAGGAAGATAGATAAAGGAGAAATAAGTAGTGCTGAAGCTGAAGATTTTGCAGAACACTTGAAGAACATCCATGAAGAGGTGAGGAAGCATATTACCAAGATGAACACATAGTATAAGGCTAAGGCAGATGAGAAAAGGAGGTATAAGGAATTTTAGGTTGGTGATGAAGTCATGGTTCATTTGTAGAAGGAGCGGTTTCCAGTTGGTACATATAACAAGCTGAAAATGAAGAAGTTTGGACCATGTAAGATATTGAAGAAGCATGATTCAAGAAATGCATATGAGGTAGAATTGCCTAGTGAGCTGAATATTTCACCAGTGTTTAACATTTCAGATTTGACAGAGTATCACGAAGGAGGTGTTGAAGATGAGATCACAGAAGCATAGTGGAGTATTCCAGCAACTAGTTCAGACACTAAGGAGATCGAAGACATACTGGACAGTCATGTTGGTAGAAGCACAAGGAATAGGACATATGAAGAGTATTTGGTCAAATGGAAAGGATGACCTGTAGAAGATTCATCGTGGCTAACAAAGGAGGAGGTTAACCATCTTGGTTTTCCTCTGCACACCTGAGTCGTGACAGGGTCACTTCTCAAATTACCCTAGGTGTCTGATGCAGGAGCATCCTGGGTGTAAGAGAAATCTTGCATCACCCAAAAATATTTGTTTTTATATTCAATAAGGGCTATTTTGTGCAGAGCTGCTATTTATGGAAAGTTACTATTTTTTGTAATTTTTGCATGTGCTCAGAATGATCTGATTTCTTTCTTGGAGGTTCATTTTGGTCATGTAAGTCTGCCAGTAAAGTTTCATTGCCAGATCAAGTGTATATTGGAAGATATTGAAGATTTTCGGTATTGGCAGTAGGGTATAGAAACTTTGAACTCAGTTTTGAAGGCTTTAGAGGCCCCGGATGAGGTCAAAAATTTGGGTGATGGGCGCTTGCATTGGTCAAGCCTAGAGAGTGCTTCGTGGCATTTCTGAAATGTGGTTATAATAGCCGATCGGGTCAACTGGTGATGACTTATGGTCTTCAGAAGTTGGGCCACCCGAAATGGCAGAAAATAATTTTCTTCAAAATTTCTGTTTGGGTTTCAAAGGTTATCTTGAGCCGACTATGATGTAATAAAATATAAAATAAAATAATTCTATGTTTGGTCGGCCTTATTGGCTAAAATTCTGGAACCTTCCCGGGCGGTGGAAAGTTGCCTATATAAGGAAGGCTATATTATTGTCTTAGGTAGTTCAGAATAGTTCTGGGTGGTAGATCTGGGTAATAGCTCGAGGCTTTGTCCTACAGAATATTGTAAGGGAATGCCCATGTGGCTTTGCATATTGTAATTCTGAAAGTTTGTAATTCCACATTTGTGGAAATAATAAGAAGCCAATTTTCTATTCTTGCATATTGTTGTTGTTTCCCTATTTATGTTATGTGTTTGTGGTATTAAGGGGAGCACCCTTCATCATTTCTTTTCCCTTTCAGCTTGATTTTTGGGATTTTCTCTTAGTACCAAGTCTCCTACTTGAAAATTTCTTGGTTTGATGTGTTTGTTGTAATTGTGTGCAATCCTATTTTGATAAACTTTTAAATGCTCATAAGCTTGAGTCTGGTGTTCCTCTAACAATTCCAATTGTTGTAGTCTCACAATCCTATAATCCTCATCAGTGATCAATCCTCTTAATGAAGCCCGTAGAGATGGAATTTCAGCTTCTAATGGTAGAACTGCTTTGGTTCCATAGACTAAAGAGAATGGGGTGGCTCCTGTAGGTGTTCTGATACTAGTTCTATAAGCCCATAGTGCGGGATTTATTTGCACATGCCAATCTCTTCCTGATTTATTAACTGATCTTTTTAATATTTTGAGGATATTTTTGTTCGTTACTTCAGCTTGTCCATTGCCTTGTGGATAATAAATGGATGATGAATGATGTGTAATGTGAAATGTCCTGCAAAGTTCATTAATATCCTGATTTTTGAATTGTTTCCCATTATCCGTGATAATGGCATGTGGAATACCATAGCGACAAATTATGTGGTTCAAAATGAACATTGAAATTTGTTTGCCGATTGCTGTTGTTAATGGAACTGCTTCCACTCATTTGGTGAAGTATTCTGTTGCTGTGATGATATACTTGTGTCCGTTTGAAGATGGAGGATATATGATTCCAATCAAGTCAAAACCCCATTGATAAAAGGGCCATGGTGTGATGAATGGGTGTAATTCTTGAGCTGGTGCATGTATCATATTACCATGATATTGACATTTGCTGTATGTCTTCACAAATTGATAAGCATCCCTTTCTAATGTTGTCCAAAAGTACCCTAAACGAAGGATTTTCTTAGCTAGATTAAGACCGCTTGAGTGTGACCCGCAAATGCCTTCGTGGACCTCGCGTAAAGCTAACTTAGAGTCTTCTTCCTCTAGACATCTAAGTAACATCCCATCAAGACCCTTACGATACAATGTGTCTGAAAGGATTAGGTAACGGACAGCTTGGCGTATGAAGTTACGTTTTTGGGCACGAGTTTGGTCTATGGGGAGTACTTGGTCTTTAAGGTAAGTATAGATGGGTCCATACCAAGGAGAGTCATGTCCATGTAAAAGAGCAACAATTTGGGTGTCAAGAAGTTTGAATGTCATTTTTACCAACTCTTCCACCAAGAACTCATACTTCTCATTTTGATCTGGTTTTTGTAACAATGAAGCCAAGGTAGCCATGGCATCTACTGCTCTATTCTTTTCTCTTGGAATCTGTTCAAATGTGATCAAAGCAAAGTACTTCTTCCATCCATCAATCAAGGTTTTATATTTCATCAATGTTATATCTTTGGTATTGTATTCATTATTAACCTGATTGATTATGAGTTGGGAATCTCCATACACTTGTAATTCTGCAATATTCCATTCTAAAGCCATTTTAATGCCAATGACTAATGCCTCATATTCCGCTATGTTATTGGTGAATGGAAATAAGAGTTTATAAGACTTTGGAATGGTGTACTCTTGAGGGGTAACCAATAATATACCTACTCCAGAACCTCCTTGTGTGTAAGATCCATCAAAATATAATTTCCATGTCTTTGCTTCTATGTTGACAATTTCTGCATCTGGAAATTCAATTTGCATGGTTTGTGTAGACTCCATTGGGTTATCTGCTAAGTGATCTTCTATCACTTGTCCTTTAATTGCTCTTCTATCAACATATTCAATGTCAAATTCACTTAGGATCATGACCCATTTTGCTATTCTACCTGTTAAGGCAGTTTTACTTAGCAAGTATTTGAGAGGATCAATCTTGGCAATTAATTTGATCTTATGCATCAACATATAATGTCTTAGTTTTTGAGATGCAAAAACCACTGCTAGACATGCTCCTTCCATGAATGAATAATTGAGTTCATATTTTATTAAGGTTCTACTAAGATAGTAGATTGCCCTTTCTTTTCCTTGCTCATCTTCTTGTGCCAACAATATGCCTAGAGACCTTTCTGTGGCTGATATGTATAACAACAGTTCTTTACCCTTGATAGGTGACATAAGAATAGGTGGGTTTATCAAATAAGTCTTCAAAGTAGCGAAGGCCTTATCACATTCTTCATCCCACATAAATGTAGTGTCCTTGTGTAACAATCTGGTGAAGGAGTGACACTTTTCTGCTAATTGAGAGATAAATCTCCTTATTGATTGAATCTTTCCTTGTAGTGACCTCGTTTGACTAATATTTCTTGGAATCTCCATTTCTAGAATGGCTTGTACTTTTTTAGGATCAACTTCAATGCCTTTTGCTGACACTATATAACCCAATAACTTGCCGGATTGGACACCAAAGGCACACTTCTTTGGGTTTAGTCTAATTTTGAATTGTTCTAACCGAATGAATATTTTTCTTAGGATTTGTAAATGCTCTTCTCTATTGTGGGATTTTGCTAGAATGTCGTCCACATAATATTCTAAGAAAGTGTGCATCATGTCATGGAAAATAGTTGTCATGGCCCTTTGATATGTAGCTCCAGCATTTTTTAAACCGAAGGGCATGACATTCCAACAAAAAGCACCCCAAGGGCAAGTAAATGCTATCTTTTCTTGGTCTTCGGGAGCAATTTTGATTTGGTTGTAACCACTAAATCCATCCATTAATGAGTACATTGCGTGACCTACTGTCAAATCCACTATGGTATCAATGCTTGGCAATGGGAAGTCATCTTTGGGACATGCAAGGTTTAAATCTCTGAAATCCGTACACACACAGATAGATTTATCATGCTTAGTAACTGGCACAATGTTAGAGATCCAATCAGCATATGCTATTGTTCTTATGAATCCCACCTTTAATAATTTTTCCAATTCTGCCTTGACTAGGAGAGCCACATGTGGGTGCATTTTCCTTAGTTTTTGCTTCACAGGTTTAACTCTAGGTTTAACATTCAGATGATGCATTATGAAATCAGGATCCAATCCAGGCATATCGGCATATGACCATGCAAAATTTACTTGTTGTTCTTGGAAGAATTTGATAAAGTCCTCTCTTTCAAGAGACGTAAGTGATGCAGCCAAGTGTACAACCTTTGGCTCTAGTTCTGTACCAATGTTAACTTTTTCTGTTGGTTCTATAAGAATAGATGACCGTTCTTCTTCATGTTCAGGCAAAGTGTCCAATCTCTCTTCTAATGGTGCCATAGTTGGGTTTTCACCAAAAGAAACGTCTTTTATTTTCATTGTTTTTGGTTCTAATGGTGCCACAATTGGGTTTTCACCAATAGAACTTCTCATTTTATTTTATTTTTTTCATTTTTTCTTTTTTTTGACTAAGAGATTGGACCCTTGTTGTTGTCATCATGTCTGTATTGAGTTTGTTGGTGAAAGAGGGTTCAACCGCATTGAGGTATTGGTTTGTTGCTTGGTCATTTGGGAAGTAAAGTAAGTCATGTGGTTTGGTTTGATCCCAATCAACGAGGTCTGGATGTATCAAAATTAAGGAGTTATTGGGTAAGGTATCATCAATAAGATTTATGGACATGACTTCGTTTGAGGGTTCATACATTGTATCATTTAGATCTATGATGTGTGCTTCTTCAAGATGATCCATGGAAGCAGGGTCAAAGTCCCTTTCGCTTGAATCCTTGTCGACCTCTACGGGAAACAATGTGGGAAAAGCCACAAGCGGGTTAAAACTAATGTTTGAATTTCCCTCCTCTGAAGGTGTCCAAAATGTTTCTATCCATGCTCCACTACTAGATGCTTGTTCTATATTAGGCCTTTGAATAGAAGATTCTTCATTAATTGGAGCATCTTGTTTTGGGATTTTTGCATAAGTATGTATAGCAATGACTTCTTTATCTTGACATGACTCATCTGATAAAGTATCCCATTCATAATCCCTAGAGTCATCACTATCTCCTTCGGATTCTAATGCATTTATTTGAGGATGAAAATCATGCATTGGACTTGAACTTTCTCCCTTATATTGAAAACCTACTCCGGATTTTTCATGACTTTCCCTCCAAATAGGTTCAATAGGTTCTAATAATCCTCTATTTCTTTGGCCTAGGGGTCCTCTTCCTTTGTATCCCATCTTTTGCATAATATCAAATCCTTTCCCATATTGTTCTGTTTGTATATTGACATGCTGAATTCTTTCCATGGGAGTGTCTAAGGTACCATCCTCATCATGATAAAGCCATTGGAGGACATCATCCTCTTCCTTATCCCATGTTGCTTTGCTATCTTCCCTCACAAAATAAGAATTATACTTATGTGGAAGATGTTCTTTTGAGGGTTTTCCATGTGACTTAGGAGACATGGGCATGTCAAATAGAGAAACTGAATATTCTCCTACTCCTTTTGAACTAATCTTGCATTGTTTGTCAAATTTGTTCATCATCTCACTCATGTATTGATAATGAGCTGCTTTAGCTTGCTCTTTTTCCTCTTTAGTAGGTTTGTAGATCACTGTCTCCAATTTAGGTGCCACATATGGACTTTCCATCACATTTGGACCCTCATAGCTCACTTTTTCCTCGCCCTTAATTGATGTAGTTGAGCTAGCTTGAAGAGGATTTTGTGCATCTTCATTGGTGATTCTTGGAACAACCCTTTCATGATTATGTGGAATGTATAATTCATGCAAGGGTTTGAGTGCATTACAATATTGAAATGGATTTGAGTCTCCTCCAACTGTGATTTCTTCACCCATGTATGGGAACTTGATGCATTGGTGGTATGTGGATGGGACAGCTTGCATCTCATGAATCCATGGTCTTCCCAATAAGATGTTATAGGTTAATTTCATGTCCAACACTTGACATTTGGTTTCCTTCTTGACTGGTCCCACTTGGATGGGCAACACAATCATGCCTTTAGAAGCTCTTTCAACTTCATCATAAGCTTTTATGGTGATTTTCTTTGTAGGGTCAATGCAAGACTGAGATAGACCTAAGGATTTTACAAGACTCAATGTGCATATGTTAAGGCCAGCCCCTCCATCAATAAGAGCTCTTTTGACTCTATGCCTTTTGATCAAAACCTCTATATGTAATGGAAAATTTTGAGGATGAGTTATAGACATGTCATCTTGATTGAAAAATGAAAGACAATGAGGAGCCACAAGATGTCCTACCATATTTTGAAATTTTTCTTCCCCTAAGGTAGTAGAAACATGTGTCTCTTCCAAAGCTTTTTCCAAAATCTCTTTATGATTTGGTGACAACTTCAATAACTCTAAGATTGAAATTTGTGCTGGAGTACGTTGCAATTGGTCCACCAAACTATAAGGCCTTGCTGCTGTAGGAGGTTGTTTGACCACAATGTTGGATGGTGGGATATTGGTGTTTTGGGGGACTATCCCTTGTAAAGTCATTCTAGAATTTTGCCCTCTTGTAATGACATTTGTTGCTTCCTTTTGAGGCTGTTCATTAATGATGATAGCATTAACAATATGATCATATGATGGCGCAAAGTTGAGATTATTGGCACTTTGTTTCTTGCCATTTGATGACTCACCTTTATCATGTTTGTAAAAAGGTTGTTTGAAGGCCATATGATCTTCATTATTTTGGGGTCCATCAACGGTGATTATGTTATTATCTATCAAGTCTTGCACCACATTCTTTAATTGTAGACATTCATTTGTAGTGTGCCCCCGAATCCTATGATATTCACAATGATGCTTAGCATCCCACCAACCTGGCTTGTGGTCTGGTTCATAAGGCTTAATAGCGGGTAATGTAATAACATTGTTAGCTATGAGAGCCTTTAATGCAATTTCAAGTGATTCTCCCAAGGGTGTAAAGTGTCTTGCAGGAGTGGGTTTCAAATACTTATCATACTTGTTGTTTTGATCCTTGTTTCCTTGTGTGAGGCCCACCTTCGGCCCACATAGTGATCCTGTGTTATGCATATCAGCCTATCTTTTTTATTATGTTTCTTTCAGAGATACTTGGACTCTGTCGACTACTGTTATATTATGTTTGACTCGTTGGACTGTTCTTTTGATGATTCTGCATATGGGATCCATGATGTGTAGATTTGGTTTATGTTTTTATATGATGTTTTGTGAACCTGATGATCTTGATGATATTTAAATTACGTTATGGAATTTCATTTGAATTCTGCAATCAAATCATGAATATTACATGCAATTGAAGTATGAGTTGAATTATGCAATTGAATGATTAATTTTCGCTATATCATATATGGTTATTTTAATGGTTTTCTTTCTTGAATTACTGATGCTGCATTTAGGTATTGCAGGTGGAAGGACCATGGAAACACATTCGGGGAAATCACATTGAACGTAGGGTAACCAGTTAAACCAAGGCCCCGTCTATTAAGAGACCTGAGGCCTCGTTGTTAAGTAATTTATTTCGTAACAGTAATTTGAATGATTGTGTGTTAATGTTGTGACATTGGACGTACCTTTTGTGAAATGTTATTTTGTAAAGTGTCTCTTAACACTAATGTTAAATGTTATCAAGGTACGTCGTGTGTTGTGTGAGAGCACTTGCTAGGAGTTTTAGGGAAATCTTAGCACACCTTTTTGCCATAGGAACCATGATGCAGTACCCATTCCCCATTTCTGATCTTATTCCTCGACATGAGTTTAGAGGGTTAATAATGGCCTTAGGAGATAGTTTTATGCTTAATTTGTTAACCCATTCCATGTACCCATGGGTTAGGGGTATTTTCACCTTTTTAGAAGCCTTAAATTGACTTTATGACCCTTTTAAAATTTCATTTTCCATCTTGAGCGAAAATTGCCACTTGCTTGAGAGGACCTTATTTATGAGGTTAGGTGTAGAAGCCCTATTTAGAGAAAATTTTGGCTAAGGATGATTCATTCACCCATTCTCTATTTTTGAAGAGTTTCCAGAAAATTAGAGGAGAAAGAGCTTGAAGCTTGGATTAGGGCTCAACAACATTCTACCATAGCTTTGGACTTGAGGTAGGAAATCATGTGCTCTCTCTGTTTTTATGAGTTGTTTGTAATTGTGATCATGTTCTTGGCTTCCCATGGTTGGTCATGGTGGAAGCTTGTATTGTTTTGAGTTGTGTTTTAGCTTCCCATGGTTGGTCATGGTGAAAGCAAGCTTGCAAATGTGTTTTTCATGTAATTGGATTTTGGGTTGTTTACTCTTAGATTCTCTCACCCTTGGGAGGGAAGAGAAATCAAGAGGGGGTGTGGGAATGGAGGCAACTCCATGTGTAGAGTCTCCTCCATGTGTGGGGAAGGATGAACTTGGGTGAGTGATTTTCCCCAAGAAACCTTGCATCTAGCCCTTGTGGCTATGGGGGGCATAAGGAGGGAAAATTGGCCATGAGTGCCTTGTATGTAATTGAGAAATATGGGTCCATGTGTGGCCTTGTTTTGTTATGCAAAGGTTATCTCCATGGTTTGTCTACCCACACCCTACAAAGGAAATTTATGGAATTCCTTAGTTATCTTCTTGAGGGAATTTGGGATTTTGTCAATGTTGTTAATCTTGTTGTGATTGTGTGTGTGTGATTGTATCCTGTTCAATGTGTTCTCCCCAAGCTCGGGGGTGGTCTCATGAGAGACCTTGGATGGGAGGTGAGCTCCCATGGTCTTTTCCTTGTCATGTTTTCACTTGCAGATTTTGAAGTATGGATGCATGATGGTAAAGAAGTTAAAGATTTATGCCTTGATGTTTTGAAGCATTCTTGTAAATTTGGAATGGTGTATTCAATCTCCCTTTGGAGTACTTGTAAATTGTAACAAGGAAAATGAGATAGATAAACATGTTGTTATAATGATCTCTCATTGTAAATATTGATGTATTTAGTGAATGTATGATACTCATGTAAAGGAAAGCAAACATCTTTTTGAATATTGCAATGTTGTTTTGAAATCTAGGATGAAGTAAATTTCAATGGAAGTATAGATAATGAAAAGTTTATGTAATTCATAATATGTAGAAGATGAATCCTTGCATGTTTCTTAAAAGACCTTTATCTCTCTCTCTACCATTGAAATTACTCTCTTTATCATTGCAATGAGTTCTTCAAGTTGATAGAATTATATGTTGAATAGTTATCAATTAGATCACTTATCTGAATGAATTAAGGAGATTGTAGTTTCCATTAGATGTTTCACATTGACTAAGAACAAAGCAAATGAAC
Organism: Chamaecyparis obtusa; assembly: GCA_027943335.1. Taxonomy (NCBI): domain Eukaryota; kingdom Viridiplantae; phylum Streptophyta; class Pinopsida; order Cupressales; family Cupressaceae; genus Chamaecyparis; species Chamaecyparis obtusa. Next base: position 31,256 of record BSBK01014303.1, on the reverse strand, counting down.
TCTGAAAATATATTTTAAATCACTCCTTAGTTCTATGATAATGTCATGAAACAACTATGAAAACTATGAGCATTTGGTCTCTAGAAGAGACCTTATTTGATTAACAAATAAACTATGATAAACATTGTTTGAAATACTATCTAATTTCAATATCCTAAACTCCACATTCCACTTAAGAAACCATCTAATTTTCAATACTATGACCCCATAAGTTTTCAAAAAAAGAAGAACTAAAAGTGCTTAAAAAAAAATAACACTACCCAGAAAATTTTAAAGAGCAAATAGCTCTCTGGATTTTGTATGGGAATGAATTCCCATACAAAATACCAACCACAGTCATTTAATATTATATATTCTGCCACCCTTGTCAAAGAAATTAATAAAAAATAAAACTTTAAAACAAATATCTTACTCACCTTTTTGACAAGCCTTTCCCCTAGGCGCAGGTGGATGAAGGCTAAGGCTTTGTAATTAATCCCTATCCTTTTAGTGATGGGATGGTGTCCTTGGTGACACCTCAGCAAGCAGATTTGGTTAGCTTTTTAAAAACCTTGTCTTCTTAACCACGCAGCTTTTGGAGGGAGGTAAAACATGTAATAAAGTTTCCTTGTTTTGAAACATGCAAAGGGGTAGGTGGGCTCTCTAAAACTTGGCATTATTAAAACCTTCTCCCAAAGCACACATCAGCATCCTTGTTTTGCGCCCCCCTTAGCCTTTTGGGATATAGCCTCCTCATGGCACGTGGGTGAGGAGAGATTAGAGAAAGAGATGGGAGTTAATATGGAGGATAGGGTAGTTGTTAGATGTAGGATATTTAGAAGATTAAAAGATTGTTTTGGTAGATTGTTTAGTAGGATGTTTAGTAGATAAGTTTAATTAGTAGGTTGTTAAGATAGCTTAGAATATTAATTAAATATGTTATTTGAGATAATTTGTTATTAATAACATTAGATGGACTTTTATGAAAAACAATTTTATTATCATAAGGCTATTTTAGTTAAGTTAGATATTTAGATAGTTAGTTTGCTAAGCTAGTTTAGGGGTTAATAAAGGTTGTTAGATAACATATGATATTATGTTTGTTTTGTAAATTTTGTGTTATGCAATGTAATTCTTTTATTAATTAAATTATGTAATTTTGTTATTATGCAAATAATGATTGTCATGGATAGATGTATGTTTGCATTGTTTTGTTATTTTAATTTGTTAATGTTATTTAATTCAATGATGTAAATATTAGAACATGTTATGTTTTATAGGTTAATATATTATAATTTATTAATTAGTTAATAATTATATTAATTAATTAATATTTTATAATTATTAATTAATAATACACTTATATAATATTTAAGAATAGGTTGACCTACATGGTACACCGTTAACATTAATCAACCATGTCCTCTTAGTCAACCTTTGAGATCTTTAGTTGACGGACGATAATTTTGATCATCATAAAGATGGACGTACTTAACCTTAATTAATATTCCCCTAGCATCCTTTATAGACAACATAGTCGAGGTTGTTCACCTGATTCTTTGTAACCTCGTCGTTGAACTCACTAACCCGCATCTTGTGTGTAGAAACTTATCACCTTTTAAAAAAATTTGTTGGTTGTGTTTTGACCCAACTTTTGGGCATCACATTTTGGTATCAGAGCACTGGGTTCAACTCTAGGAACCTTTGTGCCATTACGCTTTGCTAGGAAAGTATTCGTGTACGCATAGTAACCCTTTTGAGTTATGTATGTGAGAAGCATGTGTGAGTACATTATGGAATGGTCATACCAACATCATCGTGTGTGGGTGCCCTACGATGGCTATGGGAATACCTCGAAGAAGCCAAACCCTTATAACATCGGAGTGATGTAGAAACTGGGTAGAATGGCCTAACCATTTCGGTATGGGGTGGAAAATTGTTCTATACCCTCGCAGGATGTACATTATTAAGTTATGGTGGGGCCCATGCCATGATGTAAATTTTTTTTATTTTTTTTTATGATGGAAATACTCCATGATCATCAACAATTTCTCCTTGTATAGACTAGGACCTTCTCGAAGCATTGGGAACTTATGATACAGCTTGGGAAGGCTAATTAGTCATAGGAGATGGACGATAGTAACCTATGTTAAGTAAAGCATTGTAGTACCGAAGTAAGGTAAAGGAGGCTCATTTAATTATTGCTTCAGGCAATGAAAGTATGGTGCCCCTAGTCGAGGTATAGATTGAATCACCTATGGATATGTAAGTTAAAGGTTGAAATTCCTCAGTATTCTGTGGTGGGTACTCCTTTTGGATTTGATGTCAGTTGTTTCATTTTGCTTATGGATTTCTTGAGTCGTTTATCTTCTTAGTGGAACTTTCTACGTATTGGACTGGTACCTTTTTGTTTTGTTTTCTTTGATTGGGTTTTGTCACCAACTGTATAGTTCTTATCTTGGCAGTTGCCATCGTTGATTTTTTTTTAATTTTATTTTCTTTTCTTTTCGATTGAAATGAGCTCACTTTTTATTTTGTATTCGAAGTTGAAGCAGACAGATTTGCTTTTTGAGAATTCCTTGTATCTATTTTTTGGGTGACTACTATGAGCACTCTCTTTGGCTGCCAGTCCTATGTCATTTGTACCCTCTTTGTTTTTAAAGAGTCCCACCAATCGTGTGTATATGAGGTAACACCTAGAAAGAGATATTATCCCATGTCGGAAGGTACTATAGGATCGATAGATCAGATCCATGCTCTTTTATGATGAATAACATAAATGATTGGTTTCTTTGTAGTTGGAGTAGGTGAAAGTTGGTGTTTTGGCAAACCATGGTGGTGTAAATTATTTATAAGACATACAATTTTGTAAGTGGCCTTGCACGGGTGTTAGTATTATGAAGTTCATCCTTTGGGTAATCATGTACCCTAATAGGAAAGATCTATGATGTTATCGGTGACTATTGAATGATTCCTTCTTCATAACAGAGGTTAAGTATTTGGGGCATGTCATATCTGGTGATGGGATCTCAGTAGACCCATCAAAGATAGAGGCTATTATGAATTGGCTAGCACCTACCATAGTGACTGAAGTTAGAAGTTTCATGGGACTAGCCGGTTATTACAGACAATTTGTTGAAGGATTTTCTAAGTGGCACATCCTATCACTTCCCTTCAGCGAAAGGGGAAGAAGTTCGAGTGGACAAGAAGTGAGAGAGAGCTTTGCAGGGGCTCAAGAGAGCACTCACCAATGCACCGATTCTTGCAGTGCCAGATCCTTCAGCGGAATTTGCGGTATGCACAGGTGCTTCATTGGATGGATTAGGGGCAGTCCTTATGCATGGAGGGTGAGCTATTGCTTACGAGTCTAGGAAGCTTAAGACTCATGAGCTCAATTACCCTACACATGATTTAGAGCTTGCAGTAGTGGTACATGCCTTAGTGCGATGGCGACACTTCCTCTTAGGTCACCGCTTTGAGCTTCATTCAGACCATCAGAGTGTTCAGTATATATTTACCCAGCCAAACCTTAATGCTCGGCAGAGGCGATGGATGGAGTTCTTATGTGAGTATGATTTTGATGTCCACTACATCAAGGGGAGGGAGAATGTGGTTGCAGATGCCTTGAGTAGGAGACGGCACGATATCTATTCTATGACTGCAGGCACAGATTTGAGGGGTCGGATCCTTTGTCATCTTCAAGAAGATGAGTGGTATACTGAGGTTTGTGAGATGATTCGATCCCATAGACCCTTGGAGGGGAAGTATGTTGATTATACTTTAGAGTCCGATGGGCTTCTACGCCATTGAGAGCGTATCTATGTACCTTCTACCAGAGATTTACGTGCATTCATTATACATGAGGCTCACAGAGCACCATATGCAGCACATCCCGGGGTTAAGAAGCTACATGTAGATTTGAGGTAGCTGTATCATTGGCCAGGCATGAGATTGCAGATTGCTGAGATAGTGGCCAGGTGTATTGAGTGTCAGCGGGTTAAGGCGGAGCACCACCATCCTGGTGGACTCCTGCAGCCGCATGAGATTCCAGTATGGAAGTGGGAGGTTATATCCATGGATTTTATAGTTGGTCTTCCGATGTCTTCCCGATGTCATGATGCTATTATGGTGACAGTGGACCGGTTGACTGAGGTAGCCCACTTCTCTCCAGTTCGTACTACCTTCACAGCACCCGCAGTAGCCCAGGTGTTCTTACGAGATATTGTCAGGCTTCATGGCATACCTCATAAGATCATCTCGGATAGAGATTCTCTTTTCACTTCATCATTTTGAAGAGAGCTTCAGGCAGCATTGGGCACTAGGCTCAATTTCAGTACCGCCTATCACCCTGAGACAGATGGACAGACCGAGAGGGTCAATCAGGTTTTAGAGGACATGCTTCACATGTATGTTATGGATCATCAGACCCGGTGGGAGGAGTATCTTCATCTTGTGGAGTTTGCCTATAACAATGGGCATCATACATCATTGGGAATGCCTCCTTTCCAGGCATTGTATGGTAGACCTTGCAGGACCCCACTGAGTTGGGATAGGATCAAGGACAGAGTTTCTATTGGTCCTGAGCTAGTTTGAGATATGGAGCAGTAGGTCACCCTGATTAGGCAGCGTCTCTTAGAGGCTCAGGATAGACAGAAGAAGTATGCAGATGCGAAGAGGATAGACCGAGCCTACCTTGTGGGAGACAGAGTATTCTTGAGAGTGCGACCGCACAAGAGTCCAATCCATTTTGGAAAGGGCTCTAAGCTCGCACCTCGTTTTGTTGGTCCGTTTGAGATCCTAGAGAGGATAGGGCCCGTTGCTTATCGTCTAGCCTTGCCACCTAGCCTATCACGCATCCACGATGTGTTCCATGTATCAGTTTTGCGAAAGTATATCTATGATGAGTCTCATATTATTGATTGGGATGCCTTGCAGGAGGAGTCAGATGACCAGCTGGCACTAGAGCCCATTCGCATTTTGGCTTGTCGGACATTGGTACTTCGAGGCAGAACGCTGGACCAAGTTAGGGTCCAGTGGGATTGCTATGATGAGGTCACAGCCTCATGGGAGGATGCAGCTCAGATGAGGGCCCAGTATCCGCACCTCTTTGATGAACTCCAGGAGGATGTTCATACCTAGAGGGGGTGGATGTGAGGCCCACCTTCGGCCCACATAGTGATCCTGTGTTATGCATATCAGCCTATCTTTTTTATTATGTTTCTTTCAGAGATACTTGGACTCTGTCGACTACTGTTATATTATGTTTGACTCGTTGGACTGTTCTTTTGATGATTCTGCATATGGGATCCATGATGTGTAGATTTGGTTTATGTTTTTATATGATGTTTTGTGAACCTGATGATCTTGATGATATTTAAATTACGTTATGGAATTTCATTTGAATTCTGCAATCAAATCATGAATATTACATGCAATTGAAGTATGAGTTGAATTATGCAATTGAATGATTAATTTTCGCTATATCATATATGGTTATTTTAATGGTTTTCTTTCTTGAATTACTGATGCTGCATTTAGGTATTGCAGGTGGAAGGACCATGGAAACACATTCGGGGAAATCACATTGAACGTAGGGTAACCAGTTAAACCAAGGCCCCGTCTATTAAGAGACCTGAGGCCTCGTTGTTAAGTAATTTATTTCGTAACAGTAATTTGAATGATTGTGTGTTAATGTTGTGACATTGGACGTACCTTTTGTGAAATGTTATTTTGTAAAGTGTCTCTTAACACTAATGTTAAATGTTATCAAGGTACGTCGTGTGTTGTGTGAGAGCACTTGCTAGGAGTTTTAGGGAAATCTTAGCACACCTTTTTGCCATAGGAACCATGATGCAGTACCCATTCCCCATTTCTGATCTTATTCCTCGACATGAGTTTAGAGGGTTAATAATGGCCTTAGGAGATAGTTTTATGCTTAATTTGTTAACCCATTCCATGTACCCATGGGTTAGGGGTATTTTCACCTTTTTAGAAGCCTTAAATTGACTTTATGACCCTTTTAAAATTTCATTTTCCATCTTGAGCGAAAATTGCCACTTGCTTGAGAGGACCTTATTTATGAGGTTAGGTGTAGAAGCCCTATTTAGAGAAAATTTTGGCTAAGGATGATTCATTCACCCATTCTCTATTTTTGAAGAGTTTCCAGAAAATTAGAGGAGAAAGAGCTTGAAGCTTGGATTAGGGCTCAACAACATTCTACCATAGCTTTGGACTTGAGGTAGGAAATCATGTGCTCTCTCTATTTTTATGAGTTGTTTGTAATTGTGATCATGTTCTTGGCTTCCCATGGTTGGTCATGGTGGAAGCTTGTATTGTTTTGAGTTGTGTTTTAGCTTCCCATGGTTGGTCATGGTGAAAGCAAGCTTGCAAATGTGTTTTTCATGTAATTGGATTTTGGGTTGTTTACTCTTAGATTCTCTCACCCTTGGGAGGGAAGAGAAATCAAGAGGGGGTGTGGGAATGGAGGCAACTCCATGTGTAGAGTCTCCTCCATGTGTGGGGAAGGATGAACTTGGGTGAGTGATTTTCCCCAAGAAACCTTGCATCTAGCCCTTGTGGCTATGGGGGGCATAAGGAGGGAAAATTGGCCATGAGTGCCTTGTATGTAATTGAGAAATATGGGTCCATGTGTGGCCTTGTTTTGTTATGCAAAGGTTATCTCCATGGTTTGTCTACCCACACCCTACAAAGGAAATTTATGGAATTCCTTAGTTATCTTCTTGAGGGAATTTGGGATTTTGTCAATGTTGTTAATCTTGTTGTGATTGTGTGTGTGTGATTGTATCCTGTTCAATGTGTTCTCCCCAAGCTCGGGGGTGGTCTCATGAGAGACCTTGGATGGGAGGTGAGCTCCCATGGTCTTTTCCTTGTCATGTTTTCACTTGCAGATTTTGAAGTATGGATGCATGATGGTAAAGAAGTTAAAGATTTATGCCTTGATGTTTTGAAGCATTCTTGTAAATTTGGAATGGTGTATTCAATCTCCCTTTGGAGTACTTGTAAATTGTAACAAGGAAAATGAGATAGATAAACATGTTGTTATAATGATCTCTCATTGTAAATATTGATGTATTTAGTGAATGTATGATACTCATGTAAAGGAAAGCAAACATCTTTTTGAATATTGCAATGTTGTTTTGAAATCTAGGATGAAGTAAATTTCAATGGAAGTATAGATAATGAAAAGTTTATGTAATTCATAATATGTAGAAGATGAATCCTTGCATGTTTCTTAAAAGACCTTTATCTCTCTCTCTACCATTGAAATTACTCTCTTTATCATTGCAATGAGTTCTTCAAGTTGATAGAATTATATGTTGAATAGTTATCAATTAGATCACTTATCTGAATGAATTAAGGAGATTGTAGTTTCCATTAGATGTTTCACATTGACTAAGAACAAAGCAAATGAACTCTGAAAATATGTTTTAAATCACTCCTTAGTTCTATGATAATGTCATGAAACAACTATGAAAACTATGAGCATTTGGTCTCTAGAAGAGACCTTATTTGATTAACAAATAAACTATGATAAACATTGTTTGAAATACTATCTAATTTCAATATCCTAAACTCCACATTCCACTTAAGAAACCATCTAATTTTCAATACTATGACCCCATAAGTTTTCAAAAAAAGAAGAACTAAAAGTGCTTAAAAAAAAATAACACTACCCAGAAAATTTTAAAGAGCAAATAGCTCTCTGGATTTTGTATGGGAATGAATTCCCATACAAAATACCAACCACAGTCATTTAATATTATATATTCTGCCACCCTTGTCAAAGAAATTAATAAAAAATAAAACTTTAAAACAAATATCTTACTCACCTTTTTGACAAGCCTTTCCCCTAGGCGCAGGTGGATGAAGGCTAAGGCTTTGTAATTAATCCCTATCCTTTTAGTGATGGGATGGTGTCCTTGGTGACACCTCAGCAAGCAGATTTGGTTAGCTTTTTAAAAACCTTGTCTTCTTAACCACGCAGCTTTTGGAGGGAGGTAAAACATGTAATAAAGTTTCCTTGTTTTGAAACATGCAAAGGGGTAGGTGGGCTCTCTAAAACTTGGCATTATTAAAACCTTCTCCCAAAGCACACATCAGCATCCTTGTTTTGCGCCCCCCTTAGCCTTTTGGGATATAGCCTCCTCATGGCACGTGGGTGAGGAGAGATTAGAGAAAGAGATGGGAGTTAATATGGAGGATAGGGTAGTTGTTAGATGTAGGATATTTAGAAGATTAAAAGATTGTTTTGGTAGATTGTTTAGTAGGATGTTTAGTAGATAAGTTTAATTAGTAGGTTGTTAAGATAGCTTAGAATATTAATTAAATATGTTATTTGAGATAATTTGTTATTAATAACATTAGATGGACTTTTATGAAAAACAATTTTATTATCATAAGGCTATTTTAGTTAAGTTAGATATTTAGATAGTTAGTTTGCTAAGCTAGTTTAGGGGTTAATAAAGGTTGTTAGATAACATATGATATTATGTTTGTTTTGTAAATTTTGTGTTATGCAATGTAATTCTTTTATTAATTAAATTATGTAATTTTGTTATTATGCAAATAATGATTGTCATGGATAGATGTATGTTTGCATTGTTTTGTTATTTTAATTTGTTAATGTTATTTAATTCAATGATGTAAATATTAGAACATGTTATGTTTTATAGGTTAATATATTATAATTTATTAATTAGTTAATAATTATATTAATTAATTAATATTTTATAATTATTAATTAATAATACACTTATATAATATTTAAGAATAGGTTGACCTACATGGTACACCGTTAACATTAATCAACCATGTCCTCTTAGTCAACCTTTGAGATCTTTAGTTGACGGACGATAATTTTGATCATCATAAAGATGGACGTACTTAACCTTAATTAATATTCCCCTAGCATCCTTTATAGACAACATAGTCGAGGTTGTTCACCTGATTCTTTGTAACCTCGTCGTTGAACTCACTAACCCGCATCTTGTGTGTAGAAACTTATCACCTTTTAAAAAAATTTGTTGGTTGTGTTTTGACCCAACTTTTGGGCATCACACCTTGATTATTCTTGTTGGCATTGTTGTTGTTGTTAGAAGGTGCATTTTATGCTTGATTAGCATTATTCACTTGATTTGGTGTCTTTGTAAGGGCAAATGGAATCACCTTCAAGTTGCTAGATTCCACTACACCATCATTAACAATGCCTTTGTTGTTATTCTTTGCAGCATAATGGCTATTGTTGTTGTACCAACTTTTATTTGGATTGTTGTTATTGTTGGTATTGGTGTTGTTGGAGTTAGAGTTATTCTTATTTTCCTTGTACAATTTCAACTCTCCACTCTTAATCAACACTTCTTCCATTGTAATTCCGTTATCAATAAAATCTTGAAAGGTTTTAGGACATTGCATCCTTAGTCTATAATTTAGTTCGCTTCTTAAACCGTTAATAAAGATATCCATTTTTTCTTTCTCCGGTACACTTCTTGGATATCTAGCAAATGCAGTCCTCCATCTTTGCAAGAATGTGAGAAAGGCTTCTCCATCTTGTTGCTTCATGTTACATAACGTTATCATTTTGACCTCATGTTTGATGTTATAAGAGTAATGAGTCACAAATTTAAAAGCTAACTCTTCAAAGGATTTTATGCCGGATGGTAGTTTTGAAAACCAATCCATGGTCGTTCCTCCCAAGCTTCTTGGGAATAGTCTCATTAAATAGGTTGATTCATGCATGAATTCAAGACTCAATGCACAAAACCCCCGAAGATGATCATGTGGGTCAGATGTTCCTTCATACCTCTCATATTTAGGAAATGTTACATTAATGGGAAAAGGCACCATGACCAAACTCTTATCGAATGGAAAAGGACATAATGTTTCAATAGAGAAAGGCTTAGGAGCCCCATTTTGTTTCAAACTATCAATTTCCATTTGTAATGCCTTGAATTGTTCCCTTATTGCTTCCATAGGGTCTTCTATTTCCTTGGGTTTTAATTGCTCTATGTCAAAATCTTTAGGTAGCTTTACCCCCGTTTGTATTAAGTCCATGAAGTGTTTTTCTTTATCCATAAGCATGGTCTTTTTCATTAGTTCTATGAAATAAGGACATTGTCTTGCCTCTAATGCTCTTTCAATCGTGGCATCTTCTGCAGTTGGGGGTAAGTTTGTATTATGAGGAGGAAATAAGTTGTTGCCTTGTGAATTTGCTTCTTGAGAATTAGGATCTCTTCCTCCATTATTAGAATTTCCTTGATTGTTGTTAAGATCCATACCCCCATTCATGTTGTTTCCTTGATTGTTGTTAGGATCTAAACCCCCATTCATATTGTTCCCTTGGTTGTTGGGATCGATATTTCCTAGGGTACCGCTAAACATCTTGTTAATGTCCTTTGCCTTAGCGGGTTTTTTAGTCACTCATGAAGTAATGAAAGTGTTCTTTGGAAATGGGAGCTCTTCTCTGTTGTAGGTCCCGTCTGTTTGTAATGCTTTCCTTATAGAGAGTGACCTTGTAATAATAGGCATGAACAAACTTTAAGGGTATGTTGACTTTCTTCTCTTGATAAGCTATTTTTGGAATAAGGTAAAAGTTTTTGATCAATTTTAAATGGTTAAAAATTTTAATGGTGTTTTGATCAATAACTTTGGAATATCTTGTTTGAAAATAAAAACAATCTCAACACACACATCAATTGGATACCATATCCCTAGAATGCTCTAATGTGTATATTTTTGAATGTTTTCATAGGTTTAAACACAAGAATAGCTTCCACACAATCTACCTAGCACATAATTGGTTCGTAAACATGGCTCTAATAGGTAGTTTTGCTATTTTACCATTATGTAGTAAGTTTTCCGTTCAAAAGAGATCTTAGCTTTTCATCCCCCAACTATGTTAAGGGGCTTCCCACACGTACAAAAGCATGATTTTGTGCAATCCGTTAGGACTACTAGAGGAAGTTCGAAAGAGCTAAAATCCTTTTGTCGTGTACCCCATTAAGGATACCCATGTTTCATTTTATAGTGGGTCAGATTCTCGCGGCAAAGGCAAGTGTATCCCACTTTGGGTTGTCCCTCTCACCGGCCCTTCTAAGGCAATCTCGGGAGGTGAGCCCACTAAGTTTTAAACATGTTCATTTGAAAGCATGAAAAGTGGATTTGGTAGAGAAAGTTTGGGAATTTGACCCACTCAAAGAGTGAAGAGCATATCCCTATTTATTTTCCCTTATCCCAAACACTCACAATCAATTTGGTTCTTTTTCAACCCCGTGACAAAGGGGTTCTTAGAATTGAAGTGTTTATTTTTTCCTTTTATGATTAAACTATGTTTTGAACTTTGAAAATGCCACAATTTAAGGGAAGTGCAAGCTTGATGAGAAAAATACCTCAAACGATGCTAGCAAAGGCTAGGTGCATTTTTAAGTAGTAGATTTTTCATTTTCTCTCCAAATCCTTCTCTTACCTTAGCAAAACGTTCCCTCCACCAACAAGTTAGTCAGCACAATACAAACAAAGTGAGGGAAAACCAAAATCAAAGCTAAAAATGATATAATTGATTATGCTTTTGATTCTTTTTACCAAAATATTTGCAAAATTCTTACAAAATTAAGGACTAAATTCCCAATTTAATGAGACATATTTTTGTTTGTAAGCATCTACAACAGCAATGTATTTAGCATATAATTCTACTTCTTTCTCTAAATCATTTTTGAGAACAAAGGTAGAATGTACCCAGTTTTCTTTCCTTATCCTTTTAGAGATCAATTTCTCCTCTAAGTTGTGCCTTCTCTCTGGTTTTTGCACTTTCTTATGACAGACCATGCTCCTGAGACAAAAAAAAATGACAGTGGAATTAGCATACGGTCCTTATTTTGACAAAATAGAGAAAATACAGTCAGGCGACATCATCCAGACTACAGGTGAGATAAAATTTAACAAAGACGTGACTACTTTAACCACGAGCGTCACCAAAAGGGGATCAAGCGAGATTAAAATAGACAAGTGTGATATTAAATTTTTCAAATGCGTGAAATCTTTAATACATGCGACAACAGCAATTATTCTGATATAATATAAATGCTAAACCAGGCGACATTGTCCATGCTAAACGCGAGATCTAATTTAATAAAGACATAATTACTTTAACCGTGAGCGTCACCAAAAGGGGCTCAAGCGAGATTAAAGTAATCAAGTGCGATATCAAATTAAAATAACATGTGAATTCTTTCCCAGAAGTGACAAATTAATTCAAATAAGCGACATCTTATTAATCGAAGGCGACATTTAAAATACTCAAAGTGACAAATTAAAGGAGCAAGGCAGGAAACTCCCTTTACACCAGGCGTAAACTTATTCCTCGGCCGCAGCTTTTAATTCTGTCCAGGTGACATCTAAATGACCAAAGGCATCAGCTGCTTGTTCGTGACGTGAGAATTTAATTTCCTTAGGCATGATTTCTTTCGCCAGAAGCGTGATTCTGAAGGCTGAGAAGCATGATCTTTCAGACTCCAGGTGACATTTTAATTTCCATGAGTGACATCTCTTTGCTTTAGGCATAATTTCTTTATCGGCAGGCGTGATTTCTTTTCTGTAACCTGCAAACAGTGAGCAAAATCATGCAATTCTAGCCTAAATTTTGCAAATAACATGGAAATTATAATAAATTTGAGGCCTAGGGCCCCACGGTGGGTGCCATTTGTGTTTGAGTGATTTACACCTTCATGAAATAACAAGATTTAAAGAGAATTTACACTATTCAAAGCAAACTAATCTAAATAATGCACAATTAATCTATCAATATCTCATGGTTCTCTAAATTGAAGTAGTAAGTGAGGCTCTCAGCTGCAAATCCTCACTAGTGACACTCCAATTATGAGAATTGAACTAAGAATGATATGCAAACTAGATCTAATTATCAAATTCTAGCTCTATTTGATAAGAAATCTCTAAAATGATCAATAATTTAAGCTAATTATTAATGAAAATGCTAAGTGAGTGATGTGGATGCAAATTGCAAGAGCTTTGCTACAATTCAAAGATATGGAGTGGATCAATTATGCCTCAAAATGCCTTCTATTTATAAGATTTTCCTAAGGGTAGGGGGTAGAGTGAGATAACCATGGTTATGCTTGGGTAAGGTCAATTGGCTTTGCTTTGTCCCTAAATTGGGGGACAAACATTTAAATGGTTTCAAAAGGCTGGACCATTTCAATAAAAGTGAGTGATTTGTGTCCATTTTGTCTCCTTTTTCCTTTGTTGAGGGAAATTCATATTTATTAATTAATTAAAGTAATTAAATTTAGCCATGAAGGGTAAGAGGTTCATTTTGATTTTTCATTTCAACAACTATTTCATTAATTGAATTTAATCAATTTCTTAGTGTTTTCCCCTTTTCAAGCTTTATTTAATCATTTAATCATTTAATTGAATTTTCCTTTGATTTAAATTTCCTTTGTTCCATTTATTGATTTTTCGTGCTATTTTGATGATTTGATTGCACCTTTTGATTGAATTAAGCCTTTGCCAATTTTCCATGTCTACAACAACTTTTTAGCAAACCACAATATATAACGAGTATGCACATCAACACCCATCATATTTACAAAAAAATAGAGAAAATTATTATTAATTAAAATAGTATTAAATGATTTATGTGTGCATTCAATTTACACTATATCTCTATGCACATGGATCATGTGTATGTTTTAAATTTCCGTTTGATGTGGTTGATATGCTATGGGATGGAGTGATAATTACTTTCATGAAAGATTCACATGATGTACTATTTCTAACCATTATCTATTACACAAACACACACACACACACACACACACACACACACATATACATACATACATACATACATATATATATGTATATGTAGATATATATATATGTATATGTATATATATATATATATATATATATATATATATATATATATATATATATATATATATATATATATATATAGATATATATAGATATATATATCTGTGTGTGTATATATATACATACATACATATATGTATGTTTATATATTTATATACATACATACATACATACATACATATATGTGTGTGTGTGTGTGTGTGTGTGATGGCAGGATAGTAGGTACTGGGCAGGAGTGAGAGTGCCCTATCCCAATATCTCAATGCTATGAGAGAGGAGATAAGAGATGGATCAAAATCCCAACCCAAGGCAATTATTGTCCTACAATAGTAGACAAGTATCTTATTTACTATCCTCCAAATTCATCAAGGTGACGTGAATTTGTGAGCCCTCCTTTGTGCTTGATTATCACATTTTGATGTAGTTATTTTCTTCAGGTTTGCATGTTGTAGGTTTGATATAATTTTTGTGTTAAGATAGATAAAAGATTTAATTAAATTTAATTATATAATTAATTAATTAAATCTTATAAAATGTAGAATTATTAAATATTAAGGTATTTAATTAATGTTAATTGATTAACTTTACGTATGGTTATTAAAAAGAATTAATTAAAAGTCTCATTATGGGAAATTATTATGGGAAATTAGGATTTAATTAAATATTAAATCCAACTTGAAAATTAAATGCAATCTAATGTAATTGATATTTACAATGTTGAGTTTTAGATTTATTATATGCCAAAAATAAGAATTATTAATTAAAATATTATTAAATAATTTACATGTGCAATCAATTTAATAAATTAGAAATTTCATATTAAGTTGAGTTAAGAGTTATGATTGGAAAAAGTGCATATAATTATTATTATAATTAATTTATCATGCGAAAGGGAATTGATTAAAACAAAGTTAGGTGTTGAGTTCTAATTGTTGATTGGGAGTTGCATATTTCAGTTTTGATTACTGGGTTTTCCTTTATGATAGTCATTTTTGGTCATTTTTCACATGCATAGATTTGAAGTAGAGGTTTTGGAGAAGTTATTTGGATTGTTTGAAGAATTATTTTCAAAGCTTAGGAGTATTTTGGTATCTTTGAATCTTCTTTTTGGCCATTGTTGTTTTAGATCTTCTTGCGAATTCAAGGTAGAGTTGTTAGATAACTCAGAGGGGGAGTGAATCAGTTAAGTCTAGTTATCCTACAGTCTCAAATTCCTCTCAAATGTATAAAACCAACCTCAACAAAAAAATTAAATAGCTCGGTAATAACTTGTCTATGCCTTTCTAATTAATTAACCAACTATCAGATAAATTATCTAGTATATACCAATCAAACCAGTTATTGTAATGTGTAAAGTAAAATAAAAACACATCACATGCATACACATTTAACACTTGATTTTAAAATAGAAACCCTATTAAGGGAAAAACCACTTGGGACCAATACCCAAAATATTTTCACTCTTATGAAGTGAGCTCGGTTAAGAAACAACCTTGTTAAATGTTACAAAACACACTGTAAGGTGTGACCTTGTTAGAGGATTTATCACTAACATTTCTCTATGACCATACATTCACTTGGGTAAACAATAAAAAAAGCAACATTCATTGAATGTCATTAAGAGATAGAAAATATTGTTAAGTCTCACTCAGTTAAGAGATTTTCTCTATAGCAATGGTTTGAATGCAACAGTAAATGACCTGATTCAAATACAACTTCCTTTTCTCATTTTTAGATCTGTGCTAAGCTCAATAAAACTCTGTTCATCATAATATCTTCAATCTCCTTCTTCCTCTAACTCTATTATGCTTAGTTATCTCCTTCATGTTACTCAGTGTTGTTTGCAGAATTACTCAGTTCTCACTTTAACCTGTCTGACTAGCTTCACATGTATGCAATATTTTTCCTCACACGATACACTCTTTGAATTTCTTGCCTCCTTATATAGACATGATAAACCATTTTCTTTTGAGTCCTATATTTTGCCTCTTAATCTCCATCATTGATTTTGTTAGGAATAGTCCTAAGAGATAACTGAGAGAGGGGGGGGGGGGGGTGAATCAATTATCTACAAGATTCAATTCTTTATCCAATTAAGTATAGAAGAAAATTAAGCATAAACACAATATGAGAATACTTAACACAACACCATAATTTTGGTTATGGGGGAACCCAAATAGGTAAAAACCCTAGTGGGAATTAGCACCCACTATAAACTGTACTAGTGTATAATGATCCATGTTAGAAGATCTTATAATCCTATTAGGATTTGATCTTTACAATGAATTAAGTACAGTGATCTATTCAAAGGCTAGACCCTATTAGGAGTCTTTTATAATTAACCCTATTAGGGGTTAGGACACACTATACCGGAGAACACTGCTCAAAGGGGTGAAGGCTGCAACCTTCTGCTTAACAGATAAACACTATATCTGGATCTTGGTGAAATTTGAGTTAGACCTATTGTTTTGATCATTTCCAATGAATAGCATACACTTCCTTCTTATTCACATAGACCTACTGATGACACAATACTTTTCACCTTCTTCTCTTCTCTTTTCTTTCAACTATCTACCATACTTAGCAATCACAACTAACCGACTATAAGTATCTTTCTCCAAATGATATAATCAAGTCAACCTATTAGAAATTCCTTGAAATCATATTAGAGAAACAATATAACTCTCCAAAAACATCTCCAATGGCTATACTAAGCATGCAACACAAATTAGGACCGTGCAACTCCATATGAGTATACGCGTCGCTTCACACTGTCAACTCTACTAAATTAACTAATACTTCCTTATCATGTTGAAATATGTTATGCACTCTTAACCAAACATTATTAACTCTTCTCCAAACACTAATCCAAACACACATATCAAAATTATAGGTGCAACTAATACAACAATAAAAACAATGTCAGCTCCATCAGATAAACTTAGGAAACTGTAACTGGCAACTGGAAACATCATAACTCAACCTGTACTACACAACTGACTCTACATCCATGAACATAGCTTCAATAACATGTATAAAACATAAATATAAATGCACAAAACTCCATCACAACCATACTGCAAATCACATACAGAACTCTTCATGGGACATGTCAAGAACACTACTGATACAAAAACCTGTATGAGTGTCTTCACTTAGAATCAACCTCTGCATCTATGATATCATGATGATAACATATCTAAGAACCATATGCTCAAAGATCTCTCCATCATCCTTCCATGCACATTGGTTACCATATGTTGCCATCAATGACAAACATACAGTCAACACTTGCTTGTTAGAAAATCTCCGACAATCTCCCTCTTTGGCATTGATGGCAACATATAGAATGAAAAACACCACCAATCCAAATGTACAATTATTTTATAACATTCTCCATTTCCTAAAAAAAACTCCCCCAATGATGAATCCTCCATCTACTATTGAATGCTCTAAATATAAACTACAATATCTCCTTACTGTATACTCCCCCTTACTATTTTATTTCTTCTTGCTAAATACTCACTCCCCCTTTTTATAATATTTTTTTTTTTCATGACTATATACTCACTCCCCCTTTGACATCAATATAAAAGGGCACCAAAAAAAAAGCACCAGTACTACTCCTGAAGTAGAGTAGTCAACCATTCATCAGTCACTAAGGATTGATGCACTCCTGCAAACTCTAATCAGATTCATGGAAGAGAATTACTCCCAACTTCTTCCTAAGATACTCAAATGTATCCTTCAGTAAAGACTTTGTGAATATGTCTGCTAGTTGTTCTTTTGTGCTCACATAGTCCAATTTTACTTCTTTCTATGTAACTTTCTCTCTTAGGAGTGATATTTTATCTCAATGTGTTTTGTCTTTGCATGCATCACAAGGTTCTTTGACATATTGATAGTGCTAGTGTTATCACAATGAATAACAATAGGATAATCAATCTGAATTCCAAAATCCTTTATCATTTGCTTGATCCATACAATTTTAGAACAATTTAATCCTTCTGCAACATACTCTGCTTCTATGGTGGACCAAGAAATACAATCCTAATTCTTGCTTCTCCAAGTAACAAGTCTATCTCCAAGAAATACTTCTCCTCCTGAGGTACTCTTTCTATCACCCACACAACTTGCCCAATCTGCATCTATATACACATGAAGGTTTAAATTCTTAGAATTAGAATACCATAAACCATAGTCTATAGTTCCTTTCAATTATATGAATATCCTCTTTATTGCCATAAGATGACTTTGTTTAGGTTCTGCTACAAATCTTCCAACTATACCAACTACATTAGAAATATTAGGTCTAGATTGAGTAAGCTATATGAGTTTACCAATCATAGACTTATATAAGGTTATGTCTACTACTGTAGAATCATCTTTTTTGAAATCTTGCATCCTGTCATCATAGGGGTACTTAGTGGCTTGCAATCATCCATAGTGAACTTCTTCAATATCTCTTTCACATACTTAGACTGATTAATGAAAATACCTTTGTTTGTCTACTACACATTCAGTCCCAAAAAGTACTTGATAGGTCAAGTCATGCTCATTTCAAATTCTCTCTGCGTCTCTTTAGCAAATTCTGCACTAAGCTTGTCATTACCACCAAAAATAATGTCATCAACAAAAATAGCAACTAACAATAATCCATTAGGTGTCTCTCTTATGAATAAGTTATAATCTGCTGCTCCTTTCTTGAATCCAATCTTAGTCAAGTAATTATCTAACCTTTCATACCATGCTCTAGGGGCTTGCTTAAGTCCATAGAGGGCTTTCTTTAGTCTGCATACAATATTAGGTTTGTCTGATAAGGTAAATCCTTCAAGCTTCTCTATGTATACTTCTTCCTTCAACTCTCCATTCAAGAATGCTAACTTGACATCCATCTGATATACTTTAAAGTCTTTGAATGTTACATAGGCTAGAAATAAATTTATGGCTTCCAATATTCTTACAGGGGAAAATGTATCATAATAATCAATTCATTCTCTTTGTGCATATCCTTTGCATACTAATCGTTCTTTGTTCCTTACTAATGTTCCATCTTCATTCATCTTGTTTCTGAATATCCACTTGGTTCCAATCACATGCTTGTCACTAGGTCTAGGGACCAATTCCCATTTGTCATTCTTAATTATCTGATCTAGTTTTTCTTTCATTTCTTCATACCAATTTGAATCATTACATGCATCTTCAACACTTAAAGGTTCAATTTGTGAAATTAAACATACCACTTCATCAGTTATGGAGCTTTTTTCTTTTGATATTGCCATGAATTTTTTGTTCTGATCTCCAATGATGTCTTCCTTTGAATGGTATCTAGATGTGAATTTAGGAACATTAGGTGTGACTCTCTCATCTATATTTTATGATTCTTCTTCACTTGTTCCAGGGTCATTGAATTATACATCAATGTTGTCAAACATTTCATCAACAATTGTTTCTCTACTGGTAGTTCTAGGCTCTTCTTCAATCATAGGTCCATAATCATGATGTCTTTCTTAAATCATAAACTTCTCATCAATATTTACATGTTCACTTTCAATAATCTTCTTCAATCTTAAGTTAAAACATCTATAAGGTTTTATTTTAGTAGAGTAACCAAGAAAAATACCTTCATCACTTCTTGCATCAAACTTTCCTATAGCTTCATCTCTCTTGATGTAGCACTTGCTTCCAAATATTTTGAAGTATTTTACTATAGCTACATTCCAAAACCATAGCTTATAAGGTGTCTATTTGTGCCTAGCCTCAATTGAATTCTATTGATAGTATAGACTGCTATATTGACTGCATCTCTCAAATAGGTGTGTACAACCTTTCCTTCAATCATGATGGTGCACATTGTGTCAAGTATGATCCTATTACTTATTTCTACAATTCCATTCTATTGAGGGGTTTTAGGTGCACTTAGCTATCTCTTTATCCCATGTTCTTCACAATACTCAAAAAATCTATTAGAGGTGTGATAGAACCAAGGTGAATGGTGGATCGAATTAAGGATAGTCCAAACCTTGCAACTTTAGAACAACACAACAAGATATGTTTCAAAACATATTTTATATTAACATGCCTGACTATAAGGCTTTCTAGGTTAGGGCCAATTACAATCAGAAGTAATTCTGCAAGATCATCAAGATCCAACACAACTCCAGCTAGTTTAGTTCTAAAAACTATCAGCAACTAATGGAAACCCTAAGGCAGATCTAAACTTGAGCTCGCAAGCCTCCAAGAAATCTCCTTGTCTCCAAGTATGCAACCACTAGCTCTGCTATTATAAACAATCTAATCTACAAGATCTTGCATGATCTTTTCCACAACTTCACTTATTTGCCACCCTCAGATCTGCTTTCATGATCTCTCTAAGTCATTCCTCAACAATGACCCCAAACATCCCTTTAAATACTAATAATCAACCACAAGTTGGCTAGATGAAACCATTAACTCCTCCTAACAAATATTAAATGAAATACAAGTCAGCTCTCAAATAGATTTACCAATTAATAAATTCAACATGTTAGCCTGTAAAAACATCTACCAACAATAAATGCACCAAGTTGGGCAAGCAAATCTTTAAGAACTCCAATCGGTAAGCCAGAACTACCAAGTGCCAGAGAAACAACCGAGCACCAGTGAAATAACTGACCAAGCCAAGCAACACTGAGCAACATAGTAATTATCGAGCACCAGTTCCACCGAGCACAAAAAGTCTCACCAAATTCCTTTAGCGATTGAGCTTCCTTCAATAACCAAGACCATCAGTTAAGGCTGCAACTGAGTAACACCGGCCAAGTAACACACCACCATCCAGATTCACTGAGGACCCAAGAATGCCCCTGCATCAGATACCTCAGGTTTGAAAAGATGTTCATATGTGAGAATAACATCTTCTGAGATTCAGCACATAAACCCTAAACTGGTTCTTCACATAAAAGTCCTCCAACTTTTCACTTTTCATACTCTTCCACTTCAGCTTCCTCTGTCTCTTCAAGTCTTTCCTTGATAACACACAGGTCTGTTCTCCAAACTGATCATTCATTCTCTCAAGATCTACCAACTCAACTCAGCTACCAATACTCAGACTCCTCCTATTGAGTATTTTATCTAGCAAAGGCATCAGGGAAAACTTCATGTCATCCTTCTCAATAGTAAACACATCCTTCACACAATCATACATAGCTCTAGAATCATATTGCCAAGGTCTACTGGGAAATATATGACAACTATTCATCTCCACAATATCACATAACACAAGATCCTTTACTGGCCAATCTGAACATCAATAAAGCATTTTTCTCTTACTTCTAGAGCATCATCATCTTGCAACCAGCCAATCCTATAAGGAAAAGGATTGTGAGGCCTCACCTCGAGCCTATCATAGCCATTCAGTTCTGCATTCATGATGGGGAGGTTAGGATAGACTAGCTAGTTTATGCCCTTGATCCTCTCTAGGATCCAAGTGTTCTTCTGACACCTCTAATGGTCTATAGGATACCTTACTCATCCAAGGAACCCTTGACCTACCCTAACCTGACCACCAAGTTTAACTACTTCTTCTTGCATCATTCCAAGCTTTCATTTCTAGCTTCATCCCTTACATAGGCTCATAAGGGTCTTTTAGGGATCAATTCCCTTCCCATGCTCTAACAGAGGACTTGATGAGTTCCAAGGTGTTTTTGGGTCATTTGACACCTCTTCAATGTACTAGCAAGGTTGGGTCATCACCTGATTTTGGAGTTCCTTTGCAAATCAGGGCTACAAGGAAGTGCCCAATTAGGCCTCCTTCCAAATTTGTAGGGCTTTTTCCTCCTTCCCCTCATAGTTTCAAAGCTTCTATTCTAAAGAACATCTATTTCAAATGAACAACTCTCAATTATTTTTGGAGTCTTGGGCCTCCATTTGTCTGTACAATGCTTATGCCAAAAATGAGGATTTTAGGGTTTTTAGGTCTCTTCACTGTCACCTAGCAAACTAGTCTACAAAAAAACCTCTCCAAGATTTTTCAGACTCCCTCCTTCATATAATTTAGTCTTTAGACATGTACCTTGACTCCCTCCAAAGGGCTAGCCTTGAAACTCTTTCCTTTGTCAATTAGAGCACTTACTCTGCTGACCGCTCCTAATCAGGCTATGCCTTAGCTCACCTAGGGCTTGGTCAAAATAATAGGTGCACACACACACTAGGGACCTACTTCCATAGTTGTATAGGGTAGGGTCTATTCTTTTAGATTCCAAGTTTCCATGGTGTGGCCATGGTGGAAACAAAAGCTACAACCCCCTATTCATAAGGCTCTCCAAACTAGCAGAGCACTGTCAGAGTTACAAAACAAGGAATATACAAACTAAAACAATCAAACCTAGTCTAAATACTAATAAATAAAGTAAAATGAAACACAATACTAACACATAATTACAAGATATCACTAACAACACATTGATTCAACACTTCAAGGCATAAAAATGAATGTTACACACTATTTTTTCATACACAGTTTGATGCCTCCGTACATCTGTCGTACACAATGCTTTCCAACCCTTGCATTAGGGGTTTTTATGTCTAATATAGGCTCCTCCTTGGGATTAGATCTAAGTTGGGGTTAGGAACCTCCTTGGTAAGGTTTATCCTTCTTTTGGGAAAAGTTGCTAGCAACTTTTAGAACAATTTTTCCTACTTGAGCAAATTTTTTCTCACTCCACTCCTAAGACCATTCTAACATCTTTTACATGACTCTATAGTGTAAAAACTCTCCTAACCTCTATGTTAAGACTTAGAAAACTCTAGAAAAGCATTGACCTTAGGATGCTAACCTAGCCTGAGTCATAGTAGAGCCAAGTAAGAAGTTACCCAACATAACCAAGACCTCTACTTAGGCCTTCACACACAAGTGAGCCAAAAATCTTATTCTACTTACAAACTTCATTAAAGAAGTTCTTCTCACAACCAAAATTGGATGGTAGGAGCCCTTAGAAGGGTGCTCCTACACCATACTCCCCCTTAGCACAAACTAAGGCACTTTGGGGTCTAGAAGAGCTAAATCAACTCTAAACTTCTTGAACTATCCTTCAATCCAGGTGGCTTCAGATTCAGGGTGATCCTTCCATTTAACCAGATGCTCCATTTAGACTTGATGTCTAGTTGTCTTCTTCACCCTGGATTCTAAGATCTTCTCTACTTTGGCTGGCTTCTTTGGCATGGCATTGGTGTCTATGTCTTGCAACACCTTTGGTGGATCCTTACCTTGCTATTGGATGTCTCCTTTGAACATAACCAGGTCTTCTACATTAAACACCGGTGAGATGGCTAAGTCTAATGGCAAGTCCACTTTGTAGGCATTCTCTCCATATTTGGCTATAATCTTACATGGGCCTACTCTCCTCACTTGTAGCTTAGTGGGCATGCCCTTGTGCATTCTTTCTTTGTGAAGATGGACCATGACATAGTCCCTAATCTGAAATTGTACTTCTTTCCTCTTTTCAAACACATTAGCCTTGAGTCTTTGAGTGGATTCCATAATAGTCTTCTTCACTTTCTCTTGAACCTCCTTGATTGTTTGAGTGAAATCTTTAGCTTTTCCACTCTTCAACTCCATGGAACCTAAATCTCTTAACTCACACACTCCTCTAGGGTGTCTTCCATAGACTATCTCAAAAGGACTTCTTCCTATGGTCCTGTTTACACTGTCATTGTAAGCATATTCAGCCTAAGATATAACAAGATCCTAAGTCTGCCCATACTCCTTTGTCAAACACCTTAGCAAGTTCCCAAGCACCCTGTTGATGACCTCAGTTTGACCATGAGTTTGAGGATGGTATGCTGAACTGAAAGAGAGATTAGTTCCCAGCCTTTTCCATAAGGTTTTCCAAAAATGACCCATGAACTTGCTATCTCTATTAGACACCATACTCAGAGGGAGTCCATGAATCCTAACGATCTCTTTGAAGAAGAGATGTGCTACATAGCTTGCATCATGAGTAGTTTTGCATGGAATGAAATGACTCATTTTAGAGAACCTGTCTACTACAACATAGATGCTATCCATACTTGATTTGTTTTTAGGGAGTCCAACCACAAAGTCCATACTTACACACTCCCAAGGCCTATTTGGAATGGGTAAAGGCTGATAAAGTCCTGCATTGCTTGAACCACCTTTAGCTCTCTGGCATACTCCACACTACTCAACATATCTCCTTACATCCCTTGCTAGCTTAGGCCAAAAGTAGTATCTCTGTACTAACTCCAATGTCTTGTTTATGCCAAAATGACCACTAAGACTACCATTATGCTTCTCTTGAATTAGATTTTCCATCATGGATCCTCTAGGTACACATGGTTGATTACCTTTAAACAACAATCCATTTTGAAGGGTGTAATCTGCAAACTCACCATGAAAATGGTTCTCAAACTCTTGGCACACCTTGTAGGCTTGTGAGAAGTCTTCATCCTCCTCATATAAGTCTTTGAAACTTGCTATTCTAATGCTTTGTAGTTCTACTTCTTGGACAATCAATAGCTTCCTACTCAAGGCATCTACTACCTTGTTGAGTTGCCCCTTCTTGTGCTTGATTGTGAAAGTAAAGGATTGGAGATACTTCATCCACTTCAAATGCCTATTACTAAGCTTCTCTTAAGTGTTTATATAGCTTAAAGCCTGATTATCAGTAAATACAACAAATTCTTTTGGCAAAAGGTAATGTCTCCACTTCTTGAGAGATTGTACCAATGCATACAACTCCAAGTCATAAGTTGAATACTTCTTCTTTGCCTCATTGAGTTTTTCACTAAAGAATGCCACATGCCTTCCTTCTTGACTCAATACACCCCCTACTACTACACCACTTGCATCACATTCAATGGTGAACAAATTGTCAAAAGTAGGTAAGAGTAAGATAGGTTTGGTAGCTACCTCTTGTTTCAATGTTTGAAATGCTTTCTCAGCTGCCTCAGTCCACTTGAACTTAGTTTTCAGTCCTCCTTTGATGGTGTCTAGTACTAGTGCACAAATCCCACTAAAATTCCTCACAAACTTTCTCTAAAATTGTGCCAAGCCATGAAAACTTCTAACTTCAATCCCTATTTTAGGGGCTGGCCAATTCAAGATTGCCTCCACCTTGCTTGGGTCCATTTTCAGATTACCCTTGGACACTACAAAGCCCAAATAAACCAGCTCTTGCTACATGAACTCACACTTTTCTAGGTTGATAGATAATTTCTCTTCATGGAGCCTCTTCATGACCAACCTCAAATGCTCAAGATACTCTATTTTTGTTTTTCTATAGATGAGTATATCATGTAGATACACCACTACAAATCTACCTACGAAGTCCTTCAAGACCTCATTCATTAACCTCATGAAGGTGCTTGGGGCATTGGTTAGCCCAAATGGCATCACAAACCATTCATACAATCCATCTGTGGTTTTAAAAGTGGTCTTCCACTCATCAACCTCCTTGATTTTGATTTGGTGATAACCACTCTTTAAATCCAACTTAGTGAAGTAGATAGCACCACCTAAGCAATCCATCAAGTCTTATATTCTTGGAATTGGGAACCTATACCCGATAGTGCTCTTGTTGATAGCCCTTGAGTCTATGCAAAGTCTCCATTTTGCTCCTTTCTTGGATGCTAAGACCACTAGGACTGCACATGGACTAATACTCTTCTTGATCAGCCCTTGATCTAACAACTCTTGCACTTGTCTTGCCACTTCCTTGTTCTGATCTAGGGTAAGCTTGTAGGCTGCTTTGTTAGGAAGAGATGCACTGAGTACTAAGTCTATTTGATGACTTATGGCCCTTCTGGGAGGTAAAGTTGTAGGGGTTCCATCACTCACTATATCTCTGAATTCTTCCAACATTTGCTGCACTTCCAATGGTGTTTCTAGCTGCAACTTATTATCTTCCTCCTTTGGCTTCACCATGATAGCACATCCTATGGTCTCCTCATCATGTAATGCTTGTAGGAACTCCTCACCACTACTAAGCAACACACTAGGTGTTTTAGAAGTTTCCTCTTCATTCTCTATTAAGGATTGAATCTTAAAAGTCTTCCCATCCTTCTTGAAAGCAATGGAGTTTTCCTCTCCATCATAGATCACCTTCCTATCAAATTGCCAGGGTCTTCCCAATAGAAGATGGCATACATCCATGGGAAAGACATCACAAAGCACTTTATCTTTATAGCCTCCAATTGAGAAATCCACCCATGTCTACTCATTAACTAGCACACTTTTCTCCTACTTCAACCAAGTCACCTTGTAAGGATTTGCATGGGGAACCTTTGTGAGTTTGAGCTTCTTTGTTGCTTCCTCTGCTATGATGTTATCAGTGGCCCCTGAATCCATAATAACTTTGCAAACTTTGCCTTGTACCTTGCACCTAACTCTAAAAAGATCCCTCCTCTACTTGGGTTCACCTTGATTAGGCTTCCTTATGAGTACTCTCCTGAACATCAAGTTCTCACCCATTTTTTATTCTAACTTGCTGACCTCATTGGTACATGAGCTACTGATGTCTTCTTGGGTATAGGCTACCCTCTTTTCATTCTTGTGGTTGATGGTTTATCAAGACACCTATAGGTAGGGTGTCCAAGCTATCCACATTGATAGCATTTCATTATGGCAAAGTAGGAGCTGCTTCTTCCTGCTCCTCTTCCTCTATTTCCTTGAGAACCTCTTCCTCTACCAAAAGATCCTCTTCTACTAATTTCTGAACTTTGCTCCAAAATTTTGCTCTCCCCTTGGCTTATTGAGTCACCACCTCTACTAGAACCTCCTCTTTGACCCCCTCTATAGTCTCTACCTCTTCCCCTATTCTTTGAGTTAGGTTCTTGCTTTCTTTTTTGTTTATCTTCAAGCTTTTGTGCCATATGTTGACACCCAAGTACTGTGGTGGGAGTAAACAAACTTATCTCCTCTACTATGCTCCATTTCAAACCACTTAAGTACCTTGCCACTTTAATGCTTTCTTCTTGTTTGATCTTGGATCTCAAGCTCAACTTGTGAAACTCTTTAGTGTAGGTGGCTACATGCATCTCCTTCTATCTAAGGTTCAATATCCTCCTATGCTGCTCAATTTCATAATCTACGGGAAGGTATGCTTCTTTCACTTTGTTTATCATTTCTTTCCAATTAGAAATTGGGTTCTTTCCCTCTTTCTCCCTTTCATCTTGCAAGTAGTTCCACCAGGTTAGAGCTTGTCCTCTCAACCTAGATTTTCCCACTTTGACCTTTTGTGCCTCTGAGATCTCTTCACATTTGAAGTGATTCTCCATGCCTTCAATCCATTGCATCACAAGCTTTGTATCCATCCTACCAGTCGGTAATGGGACACCTTTAAGTGCCTTGCCAGTGATAGCCTTAAAGGCTTTAAGAAATTTCTCATCTTGGGTTGGAGGATCAGGTGTAGGCACATCATCATGAATGGTTTTCTCTTTCCCTTTGGCATCCAACTCCTCCATCCTATCTTTCACCTTATCTACCTTTGCTTGGACATCATCCAAGAGTTGTTCCATTTACATCAATCTTTCGTACAGGAGTCTATTAGCTTCCTCTTGATCTTCCACTTTCTTAGAAAGCTTTGCATTAGTCACCATTTTCTTCTTGTGTGATGATCCAACTGATTCTTCTGATGGTTGAAACATCCACTTTCCACTTCCCAAGCCTTAAGTGGCTCTAATACCAATTTGATGGGGAGGTTATGATAGACGAGCTAGTCTATACCCTTGATCCTCTCTAGGATCCAAGTGTTCTTCTAACACCTCTAATGGTTTATAGGATACCTTACTCATCCAAGGACCCCCTGACCTTCCCTAACCTGACCACCAAGTTTAACTACTTCTTCTTGCATCATTCCAAGCTTTCATTTCTAGCTTCATCCCTTACATAGGCTCATAAGGGTCTTTTAGGGCTCAGTTCCCTTCCCAAGCTCTAATAGATAATTTGATGAGTTCCAAGATGTTTTTGGGTCATTTGACACCTCTTCAATGCACTAGCAAGGTTGGGTCATCACCCAATTTTAGAGTTCCTTTGCAAATTAGGGCTACAAGGAAGTGCCCACTTAGGCCTCCTTCCTAATTTGTAGGGCTTTTTCATCCTTCCCCTCATAGTTTCAAAGCTTCTATTCTAAATAAAATCTATTTCAAATGACCAACTCTCAATGATTTTTGGGGGTCTTGGGCCTCCATCTGTCTGTACAATGCCTGTGCCAAAAATGAGGGTTTTAGGGCTTTTAGGTCTCTTCACTGTCACCTAGAAAACTAGTCTACAACAACACCTCTCCAAGATTTTTAAGACTCCCTCCTTCATAGCATTTAGTCTTTAGACATGTACCTTGACTTCCTCTGAAGGGCTAGCCTTGAAACTCTTACCTTTGTCAATAAGATCACTTACTCTGCTGACCGCTCCTAACCTGGCTATGGCTTAGCTCACCTAGGGCTTGGTCAAAAATAATAGGTGCACACACACACTAGGGGCCCTGCTTCCATAGTTTTATATGGTAGGGGTCTATTCTTTTAGATTCCAAGTTTCCATGGTGTGGCCATGGTGGAAACAAAAGCTACATCCCCCTATTCATAAGGCTCTCCAAACTGGTAGAGCACTGTCAGAGTTACAAAACAAGGAATATACAAACTAAAACAATCAAACCTAGTCTAAAATGCTAATAAATGAAGTAAAATGAAACACAATACTAACACAAAATTACAAGATATCACTAACAACACATTGGTTCAGCACTTCAAGCCATAAAAATGACTGTTACACACTATTTTTTCATACATAGTTTGATGCCTCCATACATCCACCGTACACAATGCTTTCCAACCCTTGCATTAGGTTTTTTCATGTCTAATATAGGCTCCTCCTCGGGATTAGAGCTTATTTTGGGTTAGGAACCTCCTTGGTAAGGTTTAGCGTTCTTTTGGGAAAAGTTTCTAAGCAACTTTTGAAAACTTGCTAGCAACTTTTAGAACAATTTTTCCTTCTCGAGCAACTTTTTGCTCACTCCACTCCTAAGACCATTCTAAGGTCTTTTACATGACTCTATAGTGTAAAATGTCATGCCCCACAAGGGAACCAGGGAAATGCACAAAGGTTTACTTTGTAAAAGAAAACCTAAGTAGAGTTTTACGAAAAATTTTGAACTTTTAATGTTTGCAAATAAACAAAACATATTCTAACTTCTTTCCAAGGTTCCCTTAAATGTAAATGTATAATTTATAGAAAACTGATAAACTAATACAAACATTTATTACCCATACATATTTCATTTAAAGATCCTATTTCGGAAATGCTTAAACATATTCATTTTCAATTTTACATCTAAAACTTTTAAGAATCAATTACTGTAATTCCATTTCATCTAATTAACATATTACAATAGTACAACAAATGATTCATCAACATTTTACATAACTTGATATATAACAACATTACATCTTTTCAACATACATTAAATGAACATCCCATATAACCCTTTTCCTATGTCTACCCATTACATCATTTGAAATTAACATTACATTTCAAACTCCTCATAGGAGAATACATAAGTTTACAACAACATGAATAAGTACAAGTCTTCATTCTTCAACAGGTGCACAGACAAACATGAATCTTCAGTTGTTTACATCTGCACAAGATACCTCGATAGAAAGATTTTCCACCCAACCATGTGAAACTGATAAAGTTTCACCCCCCCGTGCTAGGAGATAAACACCAAGCCCACAAAGAAGGAACTTACTAGGTCTTACAAAAGGGTTGAGTAACATTTCGCACAAGTAAAGTCATTTCACAAGGGATTCTAAGGTTTACGTAGGAAATCCTAAGCAACAACCTAAGTGAGTGTCATTGCATAGCCCTCACCCCTTGGGTTGTCCTGGTACTAGCCACACTGGGCCCCGGCCCCCAAGTAGGCACATGCGGATTCGAATGCCTTTCGTACAGACAAGCACCATTCGATCGTACCTACGCATAGGTACCTTCTCCCACTCCCATCCATAGCCTGTCCTAGTGCTAATGGCATGGGCGAGGCACAATTTAATCTTTTTAATATTTTAAACCCATCCCTTAAATTTTATTAGGTTATCACTTGGTTAATTAACTCATCAGTCGGTTATCCTAGTCCAGCCACTTTAGGGCCCCGGCCCCGCACTGAGAGCCACTCACTTATGGTTCCTAGGTTTCCTAACCCTAACCTAATCCCATCAGGATTTCCTAGCAACCCACTAACATGTCAACATTTTCTACTATAACAGATCTACCCTAGGATGCTTAGGAGGTTCTAAAGTTTGGCAGGTTTAATTGTTGCTAAGTTAGGAAGCAAGGGTTCAGTTTTCTAGTCTCCATCCTAACATTTATCTAAGTATGGAACTAAATACTCAAATATATATATTTGCAATTTTAATTAAAATTTATTAAACCATTGAAATAATATGCCTCCTAGTTCCTAAGTTTGCCCCATGTAATGGATTATATTATAGCTAATATATTGTATATATATAATATATACATATAATATATTAGATATATATAACATCATATTGTCAATATATAAATCAAATATTAATATAATTTTTACTCATTAAATTAATATTCCTCTTAGTTGTCTTAACATGAATATCTCCATATATTATATTATATATATATAATATCATATAGATTATATATATATATATATATATATATATATATATATATATATATATATATATATATATATATATATTATATATATATATATATATATATATATAATATATTAAGCTTATATAAAAAAAAAAAAAACCATGTTTTCAAAATATATTCATTATTATACATATAATGTATATTATATGTATAATATAATACCAATTTAATTTAAATAAAAACTTAAATTATATATATATATAATATTATACATATTATATATATAATAATATATTACACCATAATATTATTAAAAAAACACATATATTATATTATATATATAATATATTAACCATATATTATATATATAATAAAATGTAATGCTAACCCGAAATAAATCCAAACAAAAATTTGTTTTGTTTTAAACGCACAAGCAAAAAGGGGAAGGGGGCCCGCTCCATGCCGGTACTCCCGGGTACCGGCGGCAGGAGGCCTGCTGCCACACACAATCATATACAAAATAAAACATTTGTTTGGATATGTATTTTTTTTGTTTTAAATTTTATTTTGTTATATTTTTTTCAGTTTTTTTGGTTTTAACATATGTTTTCTTTTAATTTTCTGTTAATTTTATTTTAACTTAGCTTATACTAATATCGTAAGTATATATATATATATATATATATATATAAATAAATAATATTATTTAATGTTGTTTAATTCTCAAACATACAGAAAT
>BSBK01014302.1:0-92500 GCA_027943335.1 Chamaecyparis obtusa | reverse complement strand
TATTAATGGTACTAATTGATGATGAATGATAATCAAGGGAACACACTTAATTAGAAAGAATTACTAATAAATTAGTAGCCTAGTATGAGTGATCATGAGAGGTAGACTTTTTCACCCAATTGAAAAATTTGGAACAAATAGGATTTATTATCCAAGTATAATGTTGAGATATGGTACTGACAATCCAAACTCAAGATACAACCACTTTATTAATGGCTACAATTCTACATTAATAGACATGATCTAAACAAATTAAAACCATGATGCTATTTTATTGGAATCTTGTATAACTAGTAGTTGAAGATCCATTCAAGGTCAAAACCATATGATAGAGAGATATAAATGTGATTAATCATGTTGACAACAATGTAGCTAACTTCTTTAATCCAAGAAAAATTACTTAGCTCTCTATCTTGATAGCAAAGAGAAAAAATTCTATGTTGCCATTGTGATAGCAAATGCTATAGACATAATGAGTGTTTTTAGTAAGAAATAATTATTGAGAATGGTATTAAATAAGAGGAAGAGATAGTGACAAAAAAACCAAATGTGGAAATTAAGAATGTGGATTCTAAGGAGGGATAAATCCCTACTACCTCTCTACATGAATTAAATTGGATAAACACAATACACACATTCAAATTGATTTATTATATAAAAAAGTGAAAGATAATGATGTTACTTGATATAAGTGGTATACACAACTTCATTAACAAAAGATTAGCTAACGAGTTCAATTATTTGTGTATAGAATCTTTAGTTTTTAAGTCATAATAGTTTATGTAAAGTAACTCACTTGTGATGGTAATGCCATAAAAAAAAATCTTAGTGGGAGACCATCAACTAGATTAATAAATATTTATAATATCAATTGGGGCTCCAAATATGTAGTTTCAAGCATGTGATGGATTAAAAATCAGATAAATTAAATCAAATTTGAAGACTTATCCATATACTTCAATAAAAATGAAAAAAATAAAAATATAAAATTACATAGGTGTGAAATCACCAACAAGCCAATTATCATCTCTCATGGGATGGAGAAATTAATTAAGAATGATCTTATGGCATAGTGGCATAAGCAAATTTTGTAGAATCACAAGATATAAACTCAAGATTTGCTAGAGATTCAACATATCATTCAACATCATAAACAATTTTAGCGTACCTCCCCTTAAATATTGTGATATGCCAAATTGATTAATAGTAAGAATAATTTTTTTAACATTAGACTATATTAATATCCAAATGAATACAAATAAAAAATGGGTCAAGGACATAATTGATCTACATAATGTACATCCCAACAAAGACACCTATTCATCTCTAAGTAGTTGTTAAAAAAAGGGTTATAAGGAGACCTAGAAGCTCACTCTAAAAGGAAAGCGTGCGTGTGCGTACACACACACACACCACACACACACACACACACACACACACAGAGAGAGAGAGAGAGAGAGAGAGAGAAGAGAGAGAGAGAGAGAGAGCTTTTATTAAAATGAATTGAATAGCATTTTTTTTTGACTAAATTAGATGTGTGCTTGAAAGGTTTCATCAAAAGATTACATTTAAAATAAATGCCAATTTACTACGAATTCCTAATTATGTCATTTGGTCTCAGTAACACTGTAGACTAGGATTTGAGCGTGCACCTAAACCTGTTTTGAAAGCCAAAGACAAACAAACGTTATAGCATATTATCAAATCAAATTTAATGGTAAACAACTAAAATCAAAGCCACCTCAGTTTAAGCCTAAAACGGATGCGCCCATGCACCGTTTGATATGCTTGGATATAATGGATGTGGGTGTGCAAACTCAAGCACTTGGAGCATGCAAATAGGATGATTTGAGGATCAAGAAGACCCAAAATGACACAAAATAGGTATGAGGAACCTATTTTGCCTCAAAAGGCCTCAAGAACACACAAATATGCAAAGCTAAAAGATGAACTAAGATTGATTAAACAAGAAATGAATCTATGTTAATCTAATTAAGCTAATTTAAATGTGATTTTAAGCTTGAAAATGATCTAAAATGATGAGTTTATGCTTATGCTAGAATGAAAATGGCATTATAACTTTGCTATTGAGTTTGAGAGTTGAAAGATGATTTGCCTTAGGAAGTGAGGGTATTTATAGGAAAGGGAAGGGCTTGGTTAAAAAGGATGAGTCAGAGTTAGGGCTAAGGTTAGGGTTGAGTCAAGGACAAGTGTCAAGGGAGGATTGAGTTGAAAGTTTGAGGGCATGTGCACAATTTGGTAAATGTGCCCAAGGCCAAGAGGTGGCAAGGAAGGGATAAGAAGGTCTTAAATGCATAATGAATGCATGTAAGAAAGATAGGAAGGCTTAAATGCATCCTTAAATGCATTTGCAAGAGGTGGCCAAGAGGTGGCCATCTTTGTTGACTAAGGAGGATGACTAAGAGGAGGTTAGCATAAGTTTTGGTAAACCTTTTGCTAATGGAATGTGACAAGATTAGAAAGGGGATTAGGATTAGGATTAGGGGATTTTAGGATTAGGATGGGTGAAGAGGTTGGGTTGAGAAGTTTCTAGAAGAGTCTAGAATTCTCCTAGGTTTTATGGAATAAAAGTTTATTCATTCCAAAAGCTTAAGTTTGGGAAAATTTATTGAAATATTTTTAATAAATATGAAAATTAATATTTAATCTTAATTAAATATTTTGAGTTGAGATTAGGGTTAGAAAAGATGGGATTAGCCTTTTAATCGAAATTAAGAAGGGATTAGAAGATTTTGGAAGAGGTTAGTGGTCTTAAGAAAATTGGCCAAGTTTTGGTCAAAAAATAAATTAATTATTTTTTTGGGAGATTTTTGGTCAATTTATTAATTAAAATAATTAATAAATAGGGGATTAATGTTTAAATAAGATTTAAACATTTTTGGGAGGGATTTCTTAATTAAATATTTTTAATTAAGAAAAAGGGATTTAATGACATAAAAATAAATAAATTAATTAAATAATTAATTAATTAATAAATGATGATGTCATCAGGGATTTTTTAGAAAATAAAAATACTTTATTTTCTAAAAGATTTTTAGGTGTCTACATTTTGCCCCTCTTTGATGCGATGCCGCAAGTGGCATGGCTTCAAAGACAAGAAAATAAGATGCCCCAGGCTAGAATTTAGAGGAATAAGGGATTGTGCCCCCTCGAGAAAATAACGCAAGGAGTAAACATTGTGGAATTTTCTCGAAAGGAAACAGAGAAGGAACGACTGAGGAAGCAGGGGAGATAAATTACCAAGCTTCCAAGAGCAAAGATGGGTGAATGCAAGATGAGATGGAAATGCAAGATGCAGATGCAGCTATATGTAAAGATGCAAGATTAATCTATATGATAAATGCAAGGGACCAGATAGCTCCAAGTGCAAACGGGAGTGCACAACCTAGATTTAATATAGCTATGTTAGAGACCTGCCAAAGATACTGGGAATCACGAGGCCTGTCAACAACATCGCAGAGGACTGACGAGGACTGACGCCTAAACAAACACACAGGGTTGCCCCAACATCACACATGAAGCGCAGAGGCGACATGGTGGATCCGATGCTGAAGGAACCACAAACACACAACTGACTCACAGGCAGAAGCGAAAGATCAAAAGACCTTGCCCCAGATTATCCGCACACGTAGCACACCATGATATAAAGAATCGTGGTGACCCTGGTGGGATAAAGAGAAGCCAAAAAGATTAACAAGACCCAAAGGACAAAAAAAATCCAAGATCAAAATGATAACTCCAAAAAGACATCCTTTGCCAAGGAGAGAGATTAGGTTTGATTGATGGTGGGAAGATTGGTCGGACAGGAGGAACGATATATCCTCAAGGACCAGGATGGAAGATTAGGTCAGACAGGAGGAACGATATATCCTCAAGGACCCATGGGTTGGTGAGAGAATAAGTGTAGTTGTTCGTTGGCAAAAAGCTGAAGTTCAAGGAATAATCAGGATGAGCAAGGATAAGTCGTCAATTGATGTTGCTGAAGCACAAGGCCTGAGTGGGACTACAAATTTTCTGAGGCTGGGGATGGGACAAGATATTTGATCAAATGCTGCTGCAGGACGGACAAAGGTTATGTACAACAAGGAGGAACGATATGCACAAGGGATATGTACAGAAGCTCAGTATTGGGGATAGGAAGATCACACTCG
This sequence comes from Chamaecyparis obtusa, assembly GCA_027943335.1. NCBI lineage: Eukaryota > Viridiplantae > Streptophyta > Pinopsida > Cupressales > Cupressaceae > Chamaecyparis > Chamaecyparis obtusa. Next base: position 88,328 of record BSBK01014302.1, on the reverse strand, counting down.
GCGGGACTCTCACTAGGACGGAGACAAGAAAGATAAATACAAGGAGGAAAGCGCTGTACAGGAAAGGGAAAGGGATATGGTACAAAGCTTTGGAATAGGATATGGATTGCAGATGGGTTGGAGGAAGATGGAAGCCGAATGCTTGGAGGATAGGGGAGATGGAACTGCTGGGAGATCTGTTATGGATGGAGGAAGAGGACGGTAGCTGAAAGGACAACTGAATAGATAAATAGCCCAGTTTACTATGTTGGCGCTTGTTTACCAGGTTTTCACCAACATACTTGTCCAAGGCGCTTGAATTGCCAAGTTTTCACCGTTTGGACGATTATTTTCTCTTTCTCTTTTCTTTTTTGCTTTTTTGCTTTTTTTTTTTTTTGAATGTTTTTGGATTTTCTGATATATGCAGGATCAGGTTCAGGCATAGAACCTCTTCAGATGGATGATGTTGATAGGATCATTCAAGGGCTCACCTTCTGGTGTTGATAGCTGATAGGCTCCCGAGCCGAAGGATGCGGTGACAACATATGGGCCCAACCAAGTAGGCTCAAACTTGCCTTTCTTTTCTCTATTTGCTAGGACCTTCTGATTTTCTTTAAGGACCATGTCACCGACCTGGAATTGTCTAGGATGGACCTTTTTGTTATAACTCCTTTTGAGTCGATTTTGGTATGCCACCAGGTGATCGTAAGCTTGCTGTCTCTTTTCATCTAGCAGATCTAGCTGTGAGAGCCGGGCCACACGATAGTCTTCATCAGTTGTATAGTTCTTCATGGAGACACGCAAGGATGGGAGCTCAACCTCGATCGGTAGAACGGCTTCAGCACCATATACAAGAGAGTATGGGGTGGTGCCTGTGGGAGTGCGATAAGAAGTGCGGTAGGCCCAAAGGGCAGGATTGATTTGGAGGTGCCAGTCACGACCAGAATCATTGACAACCTTCTTGAGGATTTTCAAGATAGTTTTGTTGGTTGCCTCAGCTTGGCTGTTTCCTTGAGGGAAATATGGACTAGAGAAACGGTGATGGATGTGGAGCCTGGCACACAGATCATCCACATGCTGGTTTTCAAAAGGTGTGCCATGGTCTGTGAAAATGGTAGATGGTATGCCGAAGCGGCAAATGATATGGTAGAGGATGAACTTGGATATTTGGATGCCAGTAGTAAGGGTGAGCGGAATCGCTTCAACCCATTTGGTAAAGTACTCTGTGGCTGTTATGATATACTTGTGTCCATCCGAAGAGAGGGGGGTGATCAAGCCAACGAGGTCGAGGCCCCAACATGAAAAAGGCCGCAGTGGTGCAATAGGCTGTAGATCCTGTGCTGGTGCATGTATCAAATTGGCATGCTGTTGACATGGGAGACATTTCTTGACAAATTCACACGCATCATGTTCCATTGTTGGCCAATAATATCCAACTCTAAGCAGCTGCTTTGCTAGAACCATGCCACTCGTGTGGGCACCGCAAATTCCAGCGTGAACTTCTTGTAAGGCCAGGATGACCTCGTTTGAGTCTAAACATCTAGATAGGACATTATGATACCCGCGACGATATAGGGTGTTGGCTACAAGAGTGTAGCGGGAAGCTCTGCGAATAAGGTTTTGGCGTTGGTTATTGGTGAGATGGGGAGATATGATACCATTTTTTAGATATGCATGGATGTCATGGTACCATGGGGATTGGGGACCAACCAAGACACACACCATGTTTGCATCGGTGTTCTCATAAGCTGGCAAGTGTAGCTGCTCGACTAGAAATTCATATTGTGTTGCGTCACGTGGGATTTCCAATAAGGATCCGATGGTTGCCATTGCATCTGCTGCTTTGTTTTGAAGCCTTGGGATCTGATTGAATTGTAGATGTAGGAAATGCTCTTTCATTTTATCCACCAGTTGCTTGTAGGGTAGCAATTTGTCGTCCTTTGTCTGATACTCATCAAGGACTTGCTTGATAATGAGCTGTGAATCTCCAAAGACTTGTAGTTCTGTGATGTTCCATTGGATAGCTGTTCTGAGACCTGAGATGAGTGCCTCATATTCTGCAATGTTATTGGTACAGGGGAATCCCAACTTGAATGATTTTGGAATATAGTCACCTTGAGGTGTGACGAATAGGATTCCTGCGCCAGAGCTATGGGATGTGTTGGAACCATCAAAGTATAGTTTCCACATGGGCTGCTCTTCAATCATGCATAAGTGTTCATCGGGGAATTCTATGATTAGTGGATAGGCATCCACCAATGGTGCTTCTGCTAGCTGATCGGCAATGACTTGCCCTTTGATTGCTTTGCGATCTATATACTGAATGTCAAATTCACTGAGTAACATGACCCATTTTGCCATACGGCCTGTGAGGGTTGTCCTTGATAACAGATACTTAAGAGGATCCACCTTTGATATGAGCTTGATTGTGTGGCTAAGCATGTAATGTCTAAGTTTTTGAGTGGCAAAGACCACTGCTAGGCATGCTTTCTCCATGGGTGAATAGTTAAGCTCATAGCCCACAAGAGTGCGACTGATGTAGTAGACAGCTCATTCTCTGTTTTCATCATCATGCTATGCTAGGAGTGCCCCTAGTGCTGTAGCTGTTGTTGAGATGTAAAGGATGAGTGGGCATCCTGGAACTGGTGGTACTAGGATTGGAGCGTTAGCTAGATACTCCTTGAGCTTATCAAAGCTTCTTTGACATATGGGATCCCACTTGAAGTTGGTGTCTTTGCATAAGAGATGTGAGAAGGGTTGGCACTTGTCTGCTAGTTGCGAGATGAACCACCGAACTGATTGAAGCTTGCCCTGTAGGCTTCTGAGCTGTTTGAGATTTCTTGGTGGAGGCATCTCTGTTATTGCTTTTACCTTTTTAGGATCGATCTCTATGCCTCGTCTAGAGACGATGAAGCCTAGAAGCTTGCCAGATGTAACACCAAAGACACATTTCTTAGGATTAAGCTTTAAGCCATAATGATTCAGACGATCAAATACACGCTCTAGGATGTTGAGGTGCTCGTCTCTTGTTTTGGATTTTGCAAGGATATCGTCCACATAGTCCTCAAGGATCTTGTGGATCATGTCATGAAAAATGGCTGTCATTGCTCGCTGATATGTTGCTCCTGCATTCTTTAGCCCAAATGGCATCATGTTGTAGCAAAAGGTACCCCATGGGGTTGTGAATGCTGTTTTATGTTGATCTGCTTCCGCTATATGAATTTGGTTGTAGCATGAAAAGCCATCCATTAATGATAACATCTCATGACCCGCTGTGAGGTCTACAAGCATGTCTATGTTTGGCAATGGGAAGTCATCCTTAGGGCATGCCTTGTTCAAGTCCCTGAAATCAGTACAGATTCTGATGTCGCCAGAAGGCTTTGTGACTGGCACCATGTTAGAGATCCACTCTGAATAATCTATTGCTCTGATGATCTTAGCTTGGAGGAGCTTCTCAAGCTCTGCTTTGACGAGCAATGCTACCTTTGGATGCATTTTCCTTAGCTTCTGCTTCACTGGCTTGATGTTTGGATCTACTGATAGATGATAAACAACAAGGTTTGGATCAAGCCCAGGCATGTGGGCGTATGACCATGCAAAGTTGATGATGGATTCCTTGAGCAAGGCACTGAGAGCGATTTCTTCTCCTTCTGTTAGGTTGACTGCAATGTAGGTGATCCTTGGACATTCTTCTGTTCCCAAGTTGATTGACTTGGTTTCCTCTATGATGATTGGAGATTGCTCTGGTCTATAATCTTGGATAGGGGGAAGAGGCAAGGCTTCATCTTCTAGCGCCTGAATTGCCAGGTTTTCACTAGAAGATACGCCCTTTATTTTTACTATTTTGGAATCAGAATGTGCCCCAAGGGGGTTTTCACATAAAGACTCATGATGTTCTTTTGCTATTTTATTTTTGCGACTAAAGCTTGCCTCTTCCCCAAAATATCCTTCTGGGTGAAGCTGATAGACAGAGGTTGATGTTGGATCCTGATTGCTTGCTGGACCTGATGCCCCCATGAATTCTAGGAGTGCTTGTGCGCTTTGGAACTCGTCGATGTGTGCGATGCTTGGTTGGTCCCAATCTATGAGGTCGGGGTTTGTGAGGGGAAGATCTATGAGGTTAATGGAGAGTTGTTGGAGAACAGAAGTCCCCAGGAGGGTGTCGTCGGCAAAGATATCGTCATAGGATCGGATGTCTTTCTCTTCGGGGATGTCTTCGATTTCCACGAGGTCATCCCAGCTATTCGAAAAGTTCACGTTGGTCATGTTAGTGTCCGCAGTTGTGGTATTGGGTTCTTGTTCAAGCAGGCGAGAGGTATTAAATCCAAGTCCTTGCTGTTCTGGATTTTGGGATGGTATGATAGGAAACAAATTTTCGTCCTCTTGTGGTCCTAGACCACCACCTTGATAGTTATAGTGTTCTGTGACATTTTTGTAGGGGATTGGATATTTCTCTTTGAAGTACTCAAGAAGTTGTGTGTCACGTGATGGGGGATCTTTGTATAACCATTTGTTAATATCTGGATCCATTTCTTTGCTGTTGATGGTACCATGAGACTCAAAAGTCATGTTTCCGATTTGCTTGAGCTTATAATGTTCCTCAACAGGCTTGTTTTGACAACTTGGGCGCCCTTGAGTATGTGGATCACGTGGAAGAGCCCCTACAGCAAATGCATCACTGAGGCTGTATTCGCCACAACCCTAGTTGTTGATCTTGATGGATGATAAGGTGGAAGAGAGGATGGTCTCTGGATCGCGATGGGATCGGGATGAGCTAGCAATAGAAGTACCAATATCGGTTCCAGGACAATGAGTAGAATGAGGGAAAGATGCTTCCATCGCAAGGCAGTATGCGAAGGGGTTAGGATCAGCGTGGATGGTAACCTCAGTGCCTTGATGTGGAAACTTGATGCACTGATGGTAAGTAGATGGTACGGCCTTAATGGAATGGATCCATGGATGACCGAGGAGGATATTGAATGGTAGGTCAAGATCAACAACGTGGCAGAGAGTATCTTGCGCTGCTGGGCCTAGCTGAATAGGCAAAGTTATAGTACCTTCAGAGGTACGCTCCAAGTTATCATATGCTTTGATAGTGATTTGTTCATGTTGTATGTCGGCCTCTGTGAACCCGATCTTCTTGATGAATTTTAACGTGCACAAGTTGAGGGCTGAGCCATTATCCACTAGAACTCGTTTGATGGCAAAATCTCTGACCATGACAGCAATGCGGAGAGGGAGAGTATGGTCAGGAGTGACATCTGGTATATCAGATTCTTTGAAGGATAAGGCACATGCTGCTGATAGGTGTCCCACAAGAGTTTCAAACTGAGTTGTGTTAATGTTCATGGGGACATGGCCTTCTTTTAGAGCTTTGTCCAGGATCTCCTAATGAATGGGTGATGTGCGGAGCAAATCCAAGATAGATATTTGGGCTGGCATGTTCCCAAGATGCTCTATGATATTGTATTATGCATTTGGTGCATTATGCTATGTTGCGCGTGCATTTGACGCTAGCCTGGTGTTAGACTGTGTTGTGGATGCAGTAGACGTTGGCCTTGGAGGAGCAGTTGACCTCAGAGGAGCATCGGCAACAGTTATCCTACCACTGCGGGTAGTTACAACACATTATCGATTTGGCCCTCTGACGTGGATGGTATTGATGGTGGGCTCATCTTGGATGGGCTCAACCTGAGTTATGCATCCGACATACTTGTCATAGTTGATGTAGGCCGCTGTGTGATCTTCTTGCTTGCCTTTGCCACGATTTTGGGGTTGATTGGCGTTGGCTTGATTCTTCCCGGTATCATGTTGAGGGAACACATTTTGATATATTTGCAAACCGGCGTTGGGTGAAGCTTGAGCTAGTGCATCGACCTGGATCTCCTTGCGATCAATGAGATCCTGGATGTAGTTCTTAAGCCGCATGCACTTCAATGTTATGTGCCCCTTCACACGATGGTAATCACAGTATTCATTTTCTTTATACCAATCAGACTTTGGTGCGTTGTCATCCTTCTGTGGGATGGGCGGATATGTGATCATATTTGCTTTGGCTAGCCGATAAAAGATCTGATCCAGAGGCTCACCCAAAAGTGTGAAAGTCCTCTTTGGATTGTTCTGATTGTTGGGCATGTTCTGCCTTAGGGCAACGTTAACTGTGTTAACAGGATTGCCTTGACGTGCTGGCTGTTGCTGTTGGTATTGCTGTTGATACTGTTGCACAGGTGGCTGATGAGCTTGAGGAGGCTGCTGATAAATAGGTGCTTGATATGTGGGAGCTGGTGGTTGCTGATAGATGGGCGCTTGTGGCGGTTGGTATGTTTGAGCTGGTGTAGGACTAGCCACAATGAATTGTACATTCTTAGTGTCAGTGGCTCCATCTGTAACAATATTCTTGTTACGATTCCAGTAACGGGATTTATCATTGTTGGGTTTGTTCTTGGAATCATCTTTGAAGTGACGAATAGTGCCTTCGTCTAGGAGAGCTTTCTCGATGCCTATGCCTTTGCTCTTGATGTCTTGGTATGTCTGGAGATAGTTCATTCGCATGTGATGGGATAGCTTTGGATGTAGGTTATCAATGAAGATCTTTGTTAGATGCTTCTCTGGCGGCTGATATGATAACCTGGTTGTAAGATTCTACCATCTTTGCAAGTATTCCGCAAGGCTTTCTCCATCTTTCTGCTTTGAGTTGCATAGGTTTAGCAAGGACAACTCATTCTCCACATTATGGGCATAGTGTGTGATGAACTTCTCAGAGAGTTCAGCAAAGGTTTTTATTGTCCCATGTGGTATTTTGTAAAACCACTCAACAGCAGTTCCTCCCAAGCTTTTGGGAAACAGGCGCAGGAGATAGTTATCACTGTAAGCCACTTCTTGGCATGCCATGTAGAACTCTTTGATATGGTTTACTGGATCTCCTTTCCCCCGATACTTGTCGAACTTGGGCATCTCAAAATGCTTGGGGAAAGGGATAGTTGCTATGGACCGATCGAAGGGATATGAGCACACCTCTTCGAACTTATATGTTTTATTCTCTGTTCCACTTTGTAGCTCCTTTAGAGCATTTTTCATTGCTTCCCACTCAGCATTGAGTGGCGAGGGAACTGGGACTTCTGCTTGTGATGGAAGCTGTGGAACTGGATATGGCGCTTGCTGTGGATAAATGGGTTGGAACTGATTTTGGGGCAATGGTTGCTGGGGATATTGCTGGTGTGGCATAGGGGGATATTGTGGTAAATGATATGGAACCGCTTGATGTTGTTGGGCTACTTGCTGTTGTTGAACTGGCGGTTGTTGTGGGACTGCTTGCTGATATTGGACATTTGGAACTTGCTGTTGTAACTGATGGGTGGGAACTTGTTGTTGCTGGGGGATGATAGGGATTTGTTGCTGGGGTTGATAGCAAGGGACTTGCTGTTGTTGAGGAATGATGGTTGTTTTCTGAAAGGGGACATGTGGTTGCTATGGGGGAGGCTGTTGGAATGATGCTACTTGCGGGTATGATGGTGGTAGTTGCTGAGGTTGGCTTTGGGTTTGGCTGATATAAGCTGGGTGCATGCCTGCGTTACTTAGAGGTGGAACAGATGTGGGGAAGCTAGAAGCAAAGGGTGATGGGGTAAGATAGCTGGGGAAAGTTGGCTGTTGAGGTGGTGGAACTTGCTGGAAGGTATTTGAGATTTGGGACGAATAGCTTGAAGCCGGCGGTGGTTGGGGTAGTTGCTGCTGTGCTGCTTGGGCGAAGGCGGTTTGTTGACTTGCAACCATAGATGTAGGGGATTGAGATGGGATCCCCCATGCCTTCATTTCTTCTTGCATAAGGCCCCATTGAGAGCTTGTGTTAGGGTGCACTGCAGCGGATGATGGAATGGTAGGAGCAACGGGAGCTTGGGACACGAATGATGGTTGAGAGAAAGGAGCTTGTTGAGGTTGTGGTTGAGCGGATGCTTGTGAGGAGGAAAATGAAGGAAACACCCAAGAGAAAGATGAGGTTGGAATAGGAAGCGATTGCGCTAACCCCAAAGAAGAAGGTACAGGTGCTTGGGGGGTGAAGGGTGACGGTGCTCCTTTGATGGTGAAAGGCGTTGCTTGACTTGCGGATGGCGGTGGTGTAAAAGCTTGTGTGAGAGGTGGAAGCTGACTTTGGGTTTGGATTTGGGCTTGGGCAGCCATAGCAGATGATGAAGCAAAAGGGGTAGGAGATGGAGCGGATGGCGCTGTAGCTTGTGTTGTGGGACTGGCGAGGCTTCCTTGCAAGAAAAGGGGAATGGTGGAAAGCTCTTGGGGTGTTTGCATGATAGGATCAGGGAATGATTGGTCAAACGGAGAATATGCTTGTGTTGGAACTTGGATTGTTTTGATGGGGATGCGTGGATAGAGAGATGGTGGGATGGAGGTACTTTCTGGCAGATAGTGGGCAAATGTGCTTTGCTGATGTTGTGGTACAAGGGCATTAGTCGCTGGTGGGCTTTCTGGAGGATTTACAAATGCTTGGTTTGCCAAGGGGGATGAAGGGATGTTTGGATCTTCACATGGGTTACTGGCTTGGATGTGGGGATTGTAGGTCATCATGGCGTTGGTGAAAAGTTTGGGATCGGATGAGGTTGTTGGTGGATAAGGATTCATGCTTCTTCTTTTCCGAGATTTGGTCTCAACAGGCATGGAGATGCAAGTGCTAAATGTATGCAAGATGTTTGGCTAAAAGATGTTGATGGATGCAAAGTTGATGAACTTCTAAAGATGATGACTTCTAAGATGCAAATGCAAAGATAGGGATCAAGATGGCGATGATGGAAGCTGGATGGAACGGATATGGATCAAGACGGTGGAGGAAAGATAGGTTGCTGGTGGAAAGCTGGTGAAAGATTACTGAGCGGTCAACAAATGAGCTGCTATTTTTCCCAAATGGAGGATCAGAGATATGATGGGGTCAACCTAAGATAGACTGATGATCTTCGGTCAATAAGTTTCTTATCAATGCACTCCAATCTCTTGCTCGAGATGATGGCTATGCAAGGACAAGGTTTGATTTCTTTATGACAACACGTTGTGTCAAAAAAGAGGATGATGGTCTCTGATCTTGGATATAGGATAGGAACAACTCAAAAGGTAGAACACTAAGTGTTGGTGGATCTCTAGATTTGGAACAAAAGATGATGGATCTGCTGGAAAGATATGGAAAGCTGATGGGGGGAATGCTGGTGGAAAAGGTTTTGAAGGGTGAAGGGACAATGCTCTAGAAGGATGATGCAAGTGCAAATGACAAGGACTGATTCTAAAATGCTGGTAGGAGGATGAATGCAAATGCAACTAAGGTTTTGATTAATGATGCAAAGATGAAAGCTAGAATGAAACTAAGATGCAAGGCTGTTTGAGACAAGATTTCAAGATCTGAAGATGGAACAAGATATGAACAAGGATTTGGCTAATCTTCTGGCTCAAGGTTGACAAAGTGATGGTTAACTCAGAAACGGAAGGCAAACTGTTTGATGCGGGCGTTATGGGCAATGTTCTCAAGTCTGGCTTGGGATTTTTCCTCTGCTTGGGTTGCTTGGATAATGGATTGATAGGTCTTGGTGTTCTTCTTGGCAACTTTTCGCTCTTGATAGGCTTGGGATTTGGGCAACTTCGCTTTAGGATGTTTGCTCTTGCTGGGCATCACTTTGGAAAAGAGGCTTCTGATTTTGAGGCAAAGGTTTCCAATGGCAAAAGTTAAAGTCAAAGCAATCTCCGCAAGGGACAAAGCAACCCTGCGGGATACAAACAAAGACAACTGACTCTGACAAAGCTTTGAAAGTGTATGTTTCAACAAGTGTTTTCACGGAGTCTTTGACTATCAAGCACTTCAAATAGATCTACCTAAGGAAGGTGAGTATCAAAATCGCTTGCCCACAGCTTGGTATCTCCTAGAAGGGAATACAAATGGTGAGTAATCTTGAGGCGACCCGGTAAACCCCTTGGAATCGGTCCTTGCACAAGGATTTTGATACTTTCGGATATAGATAGGGTAGCCTCTATTTTATCAAGTTTTTAATAGTTCCGTGGAGTCTCCATACCCGATTTTGCTGATCATTCGTGACTCACCTAAGAGCCTTGCCAATTATGCTGGGGGAGAGGAATGTTTACCATCCCCAGACACGTGTTTGGCACGAACGCCCGACGATTAGGAGATGTAAGTGATTATTTTGTTCTTCACTTATTTGTATACCGGCCGGAGGGGATACCGGTTTGAGGTCGTTCTCCGAGGAGGAAGCGCTTCTCCTTGGACAGGCCTCGCTAAAAGTAGAACAGGTGAACTTGTCCAAGTTCAAATGTTCCACGTTGCTTACTCTAACAAGGATTATGCAAGAATTGAAAAACTCCTATATGCACATCAAGCAGATTTTGTTCATTTTCCCAAACTTGATTAAGTGATGTTTGAACTTTGAAATGAAGACACTTGTGATTAGATTTTGATTTGTTCCTTTCTCCAAAAAGTAAATCGAGCGTTTGCAAGTTTTTTGACTTGGGCATTCAAGATTGAGTGTGCGTGTTGATTAAGAACTTTTTAAAAAAGCTTTGTTTTGATCTTTAAGGCATTCAAGATTGTGTTTGCTTTTCAAATGGAAAATGACGCTTCAGGACCTAAGTTCTTCCTTTTAGCTTCATTCAAGATTTTGTTTTGACTCGTTTGAATGCAGATTTGATGTTCTTTTTATGCCCAAAAAGATATGATCATTCCTACTTTGCATGAATGCATTGTTAAAAATCCTTGATGTTGCAAGGATGCAAATGCCTTGATTAATTTTTTTGTTTTGTTTGTTAGAACAAATTTTACAAATTTTAGTCCTTAATGCATTCAAGAATGATTTGGGGGTTCATTTTAAGCACTAAAATAAGGTGTGTATGATTTTGCTTCCTTATGGATTTTATTATTATTTTTGAAAAAAAATGGCCATGACCTCCTTGCTAGAAGAAGAAGAAGAAAGGAGACGGAATAGAAGAAGAATATAGACAAGAAGAGGAAGAAGAATATAGACAAGAAGAAGAAGAATGGATCTAAGTGCTACGTCCACCTATAAGCTTTGAAAAATCTGAAAATGGTCTAAAACTCATCAGAATGTTTGCAAAGAACCCGTGAAGTGGGTCCCACCGGGCGTGCCAGAATGTAGACTAGGATTTGAGCGTGCACCTAAACCTGTTTTGAAGGCCAAAGACAAACAAACGTTATAGCATATTATCAAATCAAATTTAATGGTAAACAAACTAAAATCAAAGCCACCTCAGTTTAAGCCTAAAACGGATGCGCCCATGCACCGTTTGATATGCTTGGATATAAATGGATGTGGGTGTGCAAACTCAAGCACTTGGAGCATGCAAATAGGATGATTTGAGGATCAAGAAGACCCAAAATGACACAAAATAGGTATGAGGAACCTATTTTGCCTCAAAGGCCTCAAGAACACACAAATATGCAAAGCTAAAAGATGAACTAAGATTGATTAAACAAGAAATGAATCTATGTTAATCCAATTAAGCTAATTTAAATGTGATTTAAGCTTGAAAATGATCTAAAATGATGAGTTTATGCTTATGCTAGAATGAAAATGGCATTATAACTTTGCTATTGAGTTTGAGAGTTGAAAGATGATTTGCCTTAGGAAGTGAGGGTATTTATAGGAAAAGGGAAGGGCTTGGTTAAAAAGGATGAGTTAGAGTTAGGGCTAAGGTTAGGGTTGAGTCAAGGACAAGTGTCCTGACAAGTGTCAAGGGAGGATTGAGTTGAAAGTTTGAGGGCATGTGCACAATTTGGTAAATGTGCCCAAGGCCAAGAGGTGGCAAGGAAGGGATAAGAAGGTCTTAAATGCATAATGAATGCATGTAAGAAAGATAAGGAAGGCTTAAATGCATCCTTAAATGCATTTGCAAGAGGTGGCCATCTTTGTTGACTAAGGAGGATGACTAAGAGGAGGTTAGCATAAGTTTTGGTAAATTTTTTGCTAATGGAATGTGACAAGATTAGAAAGGGGATTAGGATTAGGATTAGGGGATTTTAGGATTAGGATGGGTGAAGAGGTTGGGTTGAGAAGTTTCTAGAAGAGTCTAGAATTCTCCTAGGTTTTATGGAATAAAAGTTTATTCATTCCAAAAGCTTAAGTTTGGGAAAATTTATTGAAATATTTTCAATAAATATGAAAATTAAATATTTAATCTTAATTAAATATTTTGAGTTGAGATTAGGGTTAGAAAAGATGGGATTAGCCTTTTAATCGAAATTAAGAAGGGATTAGAAGATTTTGGAAGAGGTTAGTGGTCTTAAGAAAATTGGCCAAGTTTTGGTCAAAAAATAAATTAATTATTTTTTTGGGGGATTTTTGGTCAATTTATTAATTAAAATAATTAATAAATAGGGGATTAATGTTTAAATAAGATTTAAACATTTTTGGGAGGGATTTCTTAATTAAATATTTTTAATTAAGAAAAAAGGATTTGATGACATAAAAATAAATCAATTAATTAAATAATTAATTAATTAATAAATGATGATGTCATCAGGGATTTTTCAGAAAATAAAAATACTTTATTTTCTAAAGGATTTTTAGGTGTCTACAAACACCTCATCAAAATTTCAAAGCCTTGTGAATCCATTAATCTACCTATTTATTTGGAAAGTTTTCTTAATTATATTTAATGACTCTTCATCTATAGTAAAAAAATGGGAAGAACATTTTTAATATGTAGAAAATGTATTAAAGGTACAAAAAGATAATTAGCTCCATGCAAAAGTAATTCAAATGTGTAATTTGGGTGAAGTGGAATAATTAGGACATGTTGGTGTCACATAAAGATACGAAGGTGGAGCTTAAGAAGCGTGTAGCAATAAAAGAGTGGCGAGAACTTAAAACTATCAATTTTTTGACAAGGATTGCTGGGTCTAATAGGATATTTTAGAAGATTTGTGCATATATAACTATGCTCACATAACACCACTCCTAGTGACATTGCTGAAGGAGGATCCTTTTTCATTGTAAGAGATGGCAAAAAATACTTAACTAAAAGAATCTTTCTTCTACTCCCACAACAACTACCCTAATCTCCTCTAATACAATTATGGTAGAATGTGATGCTTTTGGAGATGGGATTGGGATATATTATGAAAGGACGACTTCGATCACTATTTGAGAATCAACAACAAAGGAAGGAACTTGGTAAGACCCACATATGAGAAATACATGACATCAGTGACTATTCATGTGCTCAAATGATGAACTAATATCTAATAGGAAGGCATTTCAAAGTCAAGATAGAACATGAGACTAAAATATATTTTAGAAAGATGATATTCTTCAAAGAAGAAAGAGAATGGATTACAAAGATGTTAAGGTAATGACTTTTGAGTTATTTATGGCAAATAAAAGGAGAATACTATAGTGAGTGCCCTTTCTTGATAAGAAATAGAGAAAGAAAAAATTTCTGACATTTATTTATTGCAACCTATATGGGAATTATTGAGATGCATACTATTTGGTACTATTTAACTTTTCTAGTCATCTTATACATAGTTTTTAGATATTAGATATTTTTATTTGAATTGTATATCACTTTAATGCCAACATGGACTATGGAGACTTAATGTTTTAATCCATAGTACCATCACATCTATTATGAAAGAACTTGCTACCTTTAACAACATGGATGCACATGCAAGAGACTAGGGGAAGAGTACTAGTAGTTGTTATAACTAATTTCGCACACCCACAAGTCCTAAATTATACATTGGATTTTGACACTTTTTTTTGTTTGTCTTCATATTCAACTTAACTACTTATAGCTATTGTTCTTGCTTCTGGGTAGTAAAGATGAACATTGTGGGATCCATTATGCATGCAAGGGTCAAAACATAGTCATTTCAAAGCGCTACTAGATACCTACTTAAAGATGCTCCAATAACTGTGCACTACAACCACCTTGAAAAATTGCACAACTAATTTAATACACATTTCTCTAAGAACGAATACATTTTCCTCTAATAATTATTTTTACCAATATTTATGCACAAATACTCCAACAATTGTGCGCAATGGGTACCAATAAAGTTACATAACTCCTCCAATTAATTATTAAAATTTTAACTACCAGGAGTCCAAGTGGGAGGCTGACATGAAACACTTTAATGGGCTTTTGATTATCATTTTTTTGGCTTCTTCAAAGTTAATATTTGGAGGGTTAGGTGTGCATAGAGTGAATGGTAATTGGAACATGGATGGATGAATGATGCGCTTCCCCTACACCACTCAAATACATTTCATCTCCTATAAAAAAAAATGAAGATCAAACAAAGACCGCTCCATCATATACAAATAGAAACCTTAAGAGACCCATCCATATCTTTAACCAGGCCCTGCATTGTCTCCCCTTAGAGCCAAAGACGAGGGTTAGCAATATCTCTATCCACCATAGCCACGAATCAACCTCTACCTCCTCAAGAGTCTTGCTTTTTTCACTTAAAATTTTTATCTACCATGACACCTTCATCAACTCTGATATGAAATTGGGCATTGGAGAAGTCCAAAAGAGGCCTAGGAAGAGAGAGAACTCGAGAAAGTGGAAATTGAAAAACATTTTATTTTAAAATCTGATACCAATTTGTTAATATCTTAACCCATAGTTCATAGTATAATTTATTCACCAAAGATACATTGAAAAGCTGGAGATGCTCATCATCAACTTGTATAAAAAAAAAAGTGAATTATTAAATTCAGTTTGATTAACTAGGATTTCTCATAAGCTGTGTTAACCTCGTAGACCTTAAAATTGTCTTCTTCCTGATAAGAATTGATAACTCAATTTTCAAAAATTCTACCTGATAACAACCTTAGACATTTTAAAACTGCTTGGCGTGGAGCATCTTGGAGCCGAAAGAAACAAACATTAAAGTGAGGAATGACATGCCCAGGCAGGTAGTTTGGGCTGGTTGGTTTGATAAAGTATAAGGAATATCACGTGCTTGAAACCCTAGTTTAGCTCAGTTTGATCCTGGTTTGGTTTAGTTGCGTGCAGATGCTGTTTAAACTTGACACGCTGCTACGCGTGGGGCAAACGTTGGGCGCCCGAGCTCTGCGAATCCGATGTGGACTCTGACACATCATCTCGAATTCGCAATTCGACCAAGAAGAATATCGCTCAAATCATTGGGGTCTATAAAAAAAAACGAGAAGATTTTTTTTCCTGTTTGTCCTAACAGAGAACATCAAATCAGCCATGGCAGACAAATCATCCGAGGACACAATAACTTCAAGTTTGCTGGAGGATGAATCGAGGCGAGCGAGAAGCCAGAGGTTGGACTCGCTGCTTGAAGAGCGAGCTTATGATTCAAGCGATAAAATTCGAGTTGTGACAGAAGAAAAGGAAGACGAAGAGAGATTTTTGGATGCGGGCAATGCGCCCCCGTTTTCATGGAGAAAGTTATGGATGTTCACAGGCCCCGGGTTTTTGATGAGCATAGCGTTTTTGGATCCGGGAAACTTGGAAGGGGATTTACAGGCGGGAGCCATTGCTGGATACTCTTTGCTGTGGCTCTTACTGTGGTCGACTGTTATGGGGTTGATAATTCAGCTGCTGGCTGCCCGATTGGGTGTTGCCACCGGGTGCCATTTGGCGGAAGTTTGCAGAGAAGAGTATCCGCTTTGGGCTAGGCTTGTGCTGTGGCTTATGGCTGAGGTTGCTCTTATTGGGGCTGACATTCAGGAAGTTATCGGCAGTGCAATTGCTCTCAGCATTTTAACCAATGGATATCTGCCCCTTTGGGCTGGCGTCCTGATTACCGCACTTGACTGGTACCTAATTTCCTTTTTCAGCTTTTTCTTGCCTAAATCTACTCGTTTTCTGAAAGCTGGATGGATGATGCAATCGAAACTGTTTCCTGCTAAATATAGTCTTATGCCTATGTAAAATTTTAACAGCCGAGCATTTTCTGTTTAAGGTTATTGCTATTTAGGAAAACTTTTGGATTCTTATAAGTTAGCTGTTGAGTACAAAGAAAACAGTCTGTCAAAATCACTTAGAGTTAAACCTGACCTAATTACATTTCGAAATTTAAACATTAGTAAATGAAACTGACCATAATATGCACTAATTAAACTCAACCAGTTAATCATGTCATAATCTGCAGTAATTAAACCAAACATACTATAATCTGCTAATCACGCGTGTACGCTTCGAAGATTGAAATTTGTTTGTTTCGCAAACGTTTAAATCGTGCTGAAATAGTCAACTTTTTTATAATCCGTCGAAGGTTCAAATCCGCGCAGGAGCACCATAAAAGTAAAATTTCAGATAAAATTGATATTTCCCGCTGTATCTCAGTAAATGTTGAGAATTATTGAACGATATTATTGTTTACTGGCTTCAGTCATACTAATTACTCTTCAACAAGTTTAGTGTCACAGCTTTTTACCATTTAAACAATTAAAAAATAAAGAGCATTTTTTACGCTGTTGGAGGTTCAGTTTCTTTTCATAGAGCCTTTGGTCATAACACACAAGAATCCAGAACAAAAAAGAACTTTGTAAAGAGGTGTTGATTTGAGTCGCCTGAGGTTTGAAACCGCTAAAGACTACTCAAAATTAACCGAAATTCTGGATTAAATGTAATTTATCTTGCAACAATATTTACGTGTTGAATTCTTCAGACATCGTGGTTCTTATTTTTGTTTTTGGAAGGTAAAATTATGCCGTGAAGAGAGAACACGTTTTAAGTAGTCGGAGCTTCAAATTCTCGAAGGAGGACAAAGCATAGAAAAACTGTTCGCGCAAATTTCAGTTAAATTTAAATTTTCTTAATGGATTTAAGCCGAAAGAGACACAATACGTTTCAGTTTAGATTTAATTTTCTTGATGGATTGAAATCGAAGAAAACTGCTTGTGTGTTTAGATACTTAAAAGTTAAGACATCTGATTATTTTATAAAGCTGAATCAAATTCTGTACAGAACAAAAAAGAACTTTGTAAAGAGGCGTTGATTTGAGTCGCCTGAGGTTTGAAACCGCGAAAGAATACTCAAAATTAATCGAAATTCTGGATTAAATGTAATTTATCTTGCAACAATATTTAACGTGTTGAATTCTTCAGACATCGGGGTTCTCATTTTTGTTTTGTGGAAGGTAAAATTATGCCGTGAAAAGAGAACACGTTTTAAGTAGCCGGAGCTTCAAATTCTCGAAGGAGGACAAAACATCGAAAAACTGTTCTCGCAAATTTCAGTTAAATTTAAATTTTCTTGATGCATTTTAGCCGAAAGAGACACATTACGTTAAGTTTAGATTTAATTTTCTTTATGGATTGAAATCGAAGGAAACTGCTTGCCTGTTTAGATACTTAAAAGTTAAGACATCTGATTATTTTATAAAGCTGAATCAAATTCTGTACAGAGAACTTGTTTTTAAGTTATCGGGGTTTGAAACTTCCAGAAGCACTCAACGGAGCATAGCCCTCCGATGTTCAATTCTTACAGTTGTGCTGCTGATTAATTAAAGATTGACAAAAAATAAATTTGAAAGAGAACATATTTTGTTTAAGCCACCAGGAGTTCAAATCCTTCCAGAAACAACGCCAGCATAAGATTTTAATAAAAGTGATTCTCGGATCAAACTGTATCAGTATCAGTATCGATTTTCTTGTTTGAGGTGCACACATTTAAATCGCCAGAAGCTCAAATCCATCGATGAACCGAACTCGAGTAAACTTTATTTCTCTTCGCATGTTTAAGGAAACAATTTTTTTTTTTTGAGAAACAAAATATGTATGTATTTTGTTCATATAAAGATTGACCAGGTTCTAAAACATTTACTGCCTTTGGCGGTTCCGTATTCAAGTTCTTCTAGGAGCGCCGGAAATTAAGTTGAAAAAAAATGAAAATGTCAGGAAAATATGATTTTAATTAGTCAGAGTTCCTTCTGTACGTTACACGGTAAAGTGAAAATTTAGCTTTATTTTGCAGAGAAGCAAGAGTTTCGTATTTACGGTTTAAATGTTATGTAGCCTATTAAACAGAATTTTTTTCTTAAACAGGGTACTTATGAGGATATAGGTAACAGTGATATTTGACTTTCCTTTCTTTGATTATCGCCAGGTATATGGTGAGCTGGGTAAATTGCCTTTATCTTTTGTGCAGCAATAAAAAAACTTTCATATGCAGGATTTTTAAAGCTTATACTGGATTGCGGGAGTGGTATCTGTTTCTCTCTATGACTAGGAAATCTGAAAACATCTAAGCTAAGCAAATGATAAAAGAAAAAAAAGTAAAGGAAATGCTTAGGGAAGGTCCCGACGAAGCCATTTTTGTTTAAGTTAGTCAAACAGATGAGAAATGCCAACTCTTTGATGGAATTCTCCTGCCATAAGAAACGAACAGTAAACAAAAACAAAGGGATATGAAACATCCTAGGTCCTAAGCCTTCCAAGGATGGGCCGGGCATTTCTGTTCATTTTAACTTACGAATGACTAGGGAATTTGGAAAGTCACGCAAAACATATCAGCAGGATTTTGAAGTAAATAATTTGTAGATTTGGCTTATATATATAAAAGATTAGTAGACATCAATTTGGTGTATAAGGACCACCTTGTTCACTTTATTGTGTAATGCTGAGTAGCCTTATGTCCAAGCTCGGCACTAGATCAAACCTTACCTGTCCATCACTGACCAAAGCATATATATATATATATATATAATTCCTGGCATATATAATAAATATATATATATATATATTTACATGTAATTATACATAAACACATATATACAGAAGTATGCAGATAGACAGTACATCTCATATTTATTTTCTGTAACCTGTAGCTATGTACGTCAGGACCCTGATTTTGAAAATGGCTTCCCTCTACCAATACCTACATATCATGGTACCTGAGGCTTAAATATCTTTGAGCTGGCTACATCTGCATCTAATATTTGTATCCATGCAAAATTATATGAGATCGGGACTTTCTTGCAGATTGGATGAGTTCAAACTTAAATTGAGCTTGGTGAGCTGATTTCCATAGATTATGATCCAGCTTTACATGAGCATACCAGGATCCAGCCTAAAATTATAAGGAATTTGTATACTGAGTTACATTTGTGATTGACGTTCCATTCTTACAAGCTGATTGATATAAAGAGTCAAATTTGGCAGGCAGCATCTTAAGTAAGGGCAAAAAGAAACTTTCAAATGTAACTTTCCTAGGATTTGATTTAAATAATCTAGTTATCTTTAAAATTCATAATTCGCGTACTGTCCTTCACAGGGATAGCATTTGTGCTTTTATTTTGTAATGGACTTTGGAAACAATCTGAGATCGTTTTTGTGGTTTTATAGTGCTTTGTAGACTTTAAAAACAATTATTTATTATAACTATGATAAGTACAACTGCTGTTAACCAGTGATAAATACACTCAGGAATGGGAGAACCATAGTTTGCAGACTCAGACTCGGAGAGTTCTCGGCAAGCCCAAAATTTTCAACTTGGCAAAAACTCAGCAACTTAGAGAGTACCAAAAATTAAAATCTCTTCAAGAAACATATAATTTTTGTACAATTCAATTACAAAATGTATTAAATTAAAACTTGACATCCCGGAAGAGAAAATGTGTGGTTTTATAGCAAAAACATGTGAAAAACACATTTTAACCAGTGTTTTAGCTAGGCCGACATTTTCACCCACATTTTTTTTTTGTCTATAAAAATGTGAGAGTGAAACTTGTGAAAACTCACCCAGTGAAAAAATTGAGTACTCAGCAACTCAAAGAGTATTCGCAGAGTTTGCAAACTATGGCTCAAACAAATCCACTCACCTTATAATGAACTAAAGTAACTCATCTCAGCTTATTCTGTTGTAACTTACTTATTTCCTACGTTACAAGATTTGGACCCTGGACCCTCGAACTGGGTCCGGGTCCGATCTGGATCCGGATTTGCGGACCGGTCCATGTTGGATCTGGACAGGGTCCGCATTCGGACCTGTGGGTCCATCCGGATCTGCAACACTGCGGATCCTGGGGGACCCACAGGTCTGGTGCTGCAGATCTGGACGGACCCACATGTCCAAATGCGGACCCTGTCTGGATCCAGCATGGGCCCGGGGGGATCTAGCGTGGACCCGGGAGAATCCCGCATGGACTGCCAGGGACCCACGGTCCAAAACAAGTTAAAGTGGGCCCAAAACAAGTTAAAAATGATTTTTTTATTATTATTTTTTCTCCAAACAAGTGATGATTTTCTTTAGAATTATGAACATAGATCAATGATCAAGTATTTAAATTTTTAATGTTTATCTTTGACATTTGGCATTGATCAATGATCAAGCATCATAGATTCATACTATGAAATGATTTAGTTTCACAATTATGTATATTTCTCTTATTTTTTGTATATATAATGCATATATATATATTTATATATATATATACACACGAACCCATACGAATCATAATGGATTTTTTTTATTTCACGAATCCACAAACCGGATTCTCGTACCCGAACCTGAACCGGTAACTTAGCTTATTTCTCATTGCTGCAAATTAGTTTCTGGATTTGATTGTGTGAGTTTTTTAGCAACGACGTTTCGGATCACACTCCATGATTTCTCATTGCTAATGTCTGAAATTAGAATTTCAAATAATAAATATTATATGTTTTTTTGGCGATGGACCGCTACATGTGTGATAATTACTACCTAAAATGCTCGTGATGTTTGTGACAGTTTTATATTCTTGCTTCTTGAAAATTATGGAGTGAGGAAGCTGGAGGCTCTGTTTGCATTACTTATTGGAACAATGGCGCTTTCATTTGCATGGATGTTTGGTGAAACTAAGCCAAATGGAATGGAATTGCTGCTAGGTAATCCTTTGTACTGACAAATATATGTGTTAATTCCTTTTAACAGTAAGCTGATATGTGCTGTTAACAGTAAGCAGATAGGTTGGAGGTGTTTGCAATTTCCTAATATCTTTTCTTTTTTTAACTTTTAAAAATGTCCAGGGCACTAACTTTTAGCCATCATCTTTTGCAATGAATACATTCTGCAGGCCTTTTAATCCCACGCATAAATAGAAATGCTATTAAGCAGGCTGTGAGTGTTGTAGGCTGTATTATTATGCCCCATAATATTTATCTGCATTCAGCTCTTGTACAATCACGAATGGTTGATACATCTAGAAGAGGCCGAGTCCAGGAAGCACTTAATTACTTCTCTATTGAAGCAGGTATTGCACTTCTAGTATCCTTCATGATCAATTTATTTGTTACAACAGTCTTTGCAAAGGGTTTCTATGGCACGGAATCTTCTGAAGATATAGGCCTTGTGAATGCTGGAACTTACCTTCAACAGCGGTTTGGAGGGGGATCACTTCCAATTCTTTATATCTGGGGGATTGGGTTACTAGCAGCTGGACAGAGCAGTACTATAACAGGGACATATGCAGGGCAGTTTATCATGGCTGGTTTTCTTAATCTTCGTATAAAGAAATGGTTAAGAGCATTAATCACTAGAAGCTTTGCAATTTTGCCAACTGTTATTGTTGCTTTAATCTTTGATTCTTCCGAAGGCAAGCTAGATGAATTAAATGAATGGCTTAATGTTCTTCAGTCCATGCAAATTCCATTTGCTCTCATTCCCCTTCTATGCCTTGTATCCAAGGAGCATGTTATGGGTTCTTTCATGATTGGCAGAACCCTTAAGGTAAGTGTTAATCAAAACTAGTTTGTTAAGAATTTCAATTTGTCTATTATCATTGGTTTGATTAAAAAACTGTAGCATGAATTTGTTTTAAATCCATCAAGTGCTTTAAATTATTGGAACAAAAGTGCTGTGAACTGTTCCATATGGAATTTTCTTGCTGAATTTGTTTACATCTTTTTAGATTCTTCATGACAATATGGTGTATGGTTAATAACTTGTTTGAATTATTGATTTTTCCCATGCTTTATGAGCTTAGTTGCTAGGTTCTGTTGAAAGGTTGCCACATTGGTAGAATTCGGTGTGGGTTTTGGTTCTGGGCTGGGATGGCTTGGAGTTCACCCAGGGTTCAGGAAGCCTAGGTACCGTGTATTGTGATGGCTATAATACACACCAAATTTACACAAAATGTACAAAATTAAATAATAAGTACATAATTGAGAACACACTGCACAACTGATAATTGATAACTGATAAGGTATAAGTTTATAACAATTAAACAATGCCAATTGTCTAATCACAAATGTTAATTTAAAATCCTTTTGAGTTGCCAAATATCTGACACCATCTGACATGTGATGATTCCAAATTGTACTTATGAATATGGACCTTAAACTGATGATCCAGGCTTGAATTGGGGTTGAGTTTAGGGTTGACAAAGGTGCAAGTCTCATGTCAGGAATGAAGGCCTCCTAAAATGTAAACTATGATATTACAAAATTGAAGATGTTTCACTTTTGAAGCTGGAAAAAGTGCTTGACCAAGCTATGCCTTAAAAATCTACCATACAATAAAATAAGCTACTTACCTCTTGTCTCACATCTGTTTTTGGTAGAAAAAGCCAGTCTGCACATTTCAATTCTGATTTTCAGGCACCCCTGAGAGTGATCAGCTGATAATCCAACCTGCACAAAGGCCTTCATGAAGAGTTTGAGAAAGCTACTGCTGTATGACCAGTTTCCCCAAAATATTTGCTACCTGCTCTGAAAATTCCACTTAATAAACTGATGTATTGAGGGGTAGGATATTCACAGCTATAAGGTTGTAAGACATACACTGCTATATAGTATCATGACATCCATTGAAGATTCACATGGTAACAATCCTTCAAGCTTTTCCAATTTTTTTAAAATTTTAATTTTTTTTTCATTTAAAAAGAGGGATGATGAAGGGGATGTCAAGTCATCCATGGAATGTCACATGGATGTTGCAGACGTCCTCAGGGGATGTACTCCATGTTGAGGGGGTGTCCTTGGGAGGTCTCCAAAGAACAGGTAAAAAAGTAGATGGGGTTGTGTCGTTCGTCCCCAGAGTGGTTTAAAAACCACAGGGCTGCTGGGGAAGTCCTTAAGAGATGTCCCTCATGTTGAGGGGGTGAACATGGGATGTTCCCAAAAGACAGGTAAGAAAATGGATATGGCTGGGACATTCTGTCCCTGTTCTCTGTCCCCTGAATGGTGTAAAAACCCCTGGGACACATCTCCAGGGAACTCTGATTAAGTTGCAATTTTTTCTCCAAAAACTGCACTTGTAATTTTCTGGGCTTTTTTTCATTAATTTTTGCAGCAAAATTTTCAGATTTTTTGCTAATCTTAACACTAACCTAACTTTAACTGTGCTTTTCTCAATTAATTGAAAAGGTCTTTGTTTGCTGGTTTGACAAGTTATTGCTGAGAAATCTTTTTTTTCTACTTTGTTCTAGAGGCCATCATTGACTCCTCACAAGTTACACATTCAATTGGATGTCCAAACTCATACATTGCTACTTCTCACTAACCTCCTGAATTACACTCTTACACAAGAGTCAAGACTACTTGGCTGATGCAACTAAGCACAATTACAGTGATTTCCTGCATGAAAGGAACACCTTTCCAATGCTTTACAAGGGGTAAGTCCAAATGATTTAACTTGAAAAGACAAAATTCTAAATGCTTCGGCTGCTTCTCTGCCTGTGTTCTGTGTTTTTGTCTCATCTATGACAATTTTGGCTGCAAGCAAACCCTTTCTCTGTGCTTGTTTTCATCATTGATAAGTTCGCTTGTGGTGGAACCAATATGATGTGTTCGAGTCAATTTGTTTTCAGCACTAATGCACTTTTTAAATCACCAGTGAAGTCGCCGAAGTGTCTGGCTCGCTCAGTTGCCTTCTAGTTCTATTTTTGCCTTTCGGATTCTCTGAAACTTTCAATTTGGTCTTTGGCTTAGGGAAATAGAGTCTTATGTTTTGTTTGAGTTCTAGGAAGTCTTCAAGAATGAATTATAGTGGATAATTTAGCCAATTCACTAATTTGTCTGATCAAATTTTGATCATAAATAGATTAGCCATCACATGTGATAAGGGAAAGCCTTGGGCAGCTCCTCTATGCTCTTAAAAACAACTCTATAAATTGAAGAAAGTTGATCCAAGGCACAACATGACAAATCACAATTTTTCCATCCATTATATCTTTGATGGTTTTGACCTCCTCAAATAAAGGAATCTTGGTGAGGAAAAAACCAATATGAAAGCTAACTGTGATATCATCACGGTCTACTGTCTTCTTGTTTACATATTTGACAAAATGAGGAGAACCTTTCATTTATTAGAAATATCTTCCAATAAGAAAATTCATCTTTTTAGCGAGATATGTTGTCAAATAATAGGTAGGAGAGTGTTTGCTATCTACAATTGGCCTCATATATAATTTAAAGGAGTGACTTCCTATTTGATAGCATCTCATTCAATTTAGTACTCAACTAATAACTAATTGACATTTTTTACCTCTCTAATACTGTAATGTCCCCATTATTTGTCTCTCTAGCATCTCCACTTTTTCGGTGATTACTAGCTTTGTTAGAGGGATGTTTGTTGTTGGTAGTGAGCTTAGTTGGTCTTGAGGACTCCTATGATACGTGCTGAAGTGAATTCCAGCTTCTTTTGTGTTCTCCAAGATTTTTAGAAAGAGTGTCTATTTATAAAAGGTCACTTAGTCGACCTCAATTCTCAATTCCCATTATTAATCAGTATCATTCTAGAATAGTCAAATTTTGATTTTGATTTTAATGCTATTTGGCAGTCTTCGTAACTCAAGTGAATTACTGAGCTTCAATTTAATTATTTCACTAAGGTTGCTTTAGTTTATAAAATAATTTAAAAAGCAACTTAGTGTGAAAATTTGTTGGAAAGGGAATTAAAAGTTCTAAATAATGGATGCATGAAAAAGGGACTTTGCATATCAAATATAATTATTATTTCTTAAAGGGGTCTTTTGAAGCAAAAAGGGGTTATTTTAGTTATAAAGTGATTTTTAAATTGTAATTTCTGAAAAGTTCTCGGAAGGTTTATAAAATAGGTTTGAGGGGTCTCATTTGAAGCATTTGGAAGTTTGTTTATTTTTCCTGTAGAGATTTGTGCCTGGAGACAAATTCCTTCCACTGGGATGAACATCTCAATGGATGCTTGACAGATGAAAACCTGAAAGGCTGAAGCCGAGGACCAAAACCCTTGGTATTAATCAGAGTGGTTTCATCTAGGTCTTCAGCAATGAGTTGAAGACTTGAAAATGGGAACAAAAACCGTCGCTTTGTTTCTGCAGATTCATAGGCGGATCTAGGCAGGTTTGCATTTGTGTTGAAGATTCATCAGATTGTTTTCAGATCCTATGTTTGGTAGTTGTTTGTGCAGGGCAATAGGATTTTAAGTTGAATGTTGGGCATCCCAAGTCTTCACAAGTCTTCCATGGTGGCCGCTGTAGATGAGCTTGCAGCTGTGAGTGGAATGTTGGAACACATGCTAATCTGAGTCAATTATCACTTCATTTTGGCTCCTATTTACTGGCAAGCTAAACATGAGTGTTGTGTAAGTCATGGATTTTTCAATAGTTGTCATTCTTTTTTGTTTGGCCTTGAAAATTGCAGCATAGGCAATGTACATCCCATATATCTTGGCTGTATGTATAAATACGACTAAACCAATACGATAACTAGTCCAGAATTATATTGTACAGATGGGCGGGTAGCAGGAATCGAACCTGCATCTTCTTCTTGGCAAGGATAAATTCTACCATTCAACCATACCCACATTTGACTCGTTATATGGGTATAATATATACCCATATATTACCATTCTATGAAGGTAAATTTTTCTATTTCAATAGACCGATTGCCATTGTGGGACAGCAAACATAAGTGGTGGCTGTTTGAAAAGGGTCTGGAAGAATTGCTTGGGTTTTCAGCAGGGTTGTGGGGCTATAGAAACTTTCATTGTTTGCGCAAATTAGAGATGTTTGTATCTTTAAAAGGTCACAATTTGTTGGTGGTTACAGAGCTTTAGGAAGCAAGTTGGATGCTATTATTGCTGGTCAACCTTCAATGTCAGTTGCTGGGTGTTGTTGATAGGCTGGGCAAGTGTATTTTCTGCCTGGTGTGAAGCTTGCAATCAGTTTTATAGTGCTGAGAACCCCATTTTGACTGCGCAACTGCCTTTCAGGCTGATGTAAGGAAATCAGTAAACCCTAGCTGGGCGTGGCAAATGGTATTGCTATTGGGACTGTTTCTGAGCAAAATCTGCTTTCGAAGGTCAGAAGTTTTGTAATTATTCATGCTTGAACCTGCCCTGTGATTGATTGTTATTGTTGTGAACATATAAGTTGATATTGAATGTTGGTCTGCAATTGTCTCTTTAATTCGCAAACAACAGATCTGTTTATATCTGTTATAAATTCACTTATAGGTTGCCGGTCGCGGTTTGGAATCAGGTTTAGGTTCGCAGATTCGATCAATTTTATTTATTTATTTTGGGCTGGGGGGGGGGGTTCGGGTTTGTTTTGGGTTCATCCGTACAAAAACATATAAAAAGTAAAAAGTAAAAAATATATACATATATGCAGCAGCAAATAAGATCATAATATACTACTATGCTAATAGTAAAGTAATAGCAAAATACACCACCATATCAAGGTTTCAGTTCAAAAATAATAATGTCAACTTTAACAATCAGCCATCACTAATCAAATATCATCACAAGTCATCAAACATACTATCATCCTCTTGCTCTGGCAAATTAGAAGCACAAATAGTGCCACTAGCATTGTTACTAGCGATCTCAGCCTTAGGATCAGCCCCATGATCACTAGGTAGCTCATGGACATCATTAACTCCAAGTGCACCAATGCAGGCAATTGAATCATCCAACTCTGCATGCTCTGGTTAAACATCCCTGTAACAAGCATTAAACATGAACAAAAGTAACGACTGGATTTGTAATTTTTACCAAAGATTTGAAAACAAAGATAAAACAGGAAAGGAATTACTCTAACATGCTATATTTTTTTTTTTTGGAGTAATAAAATAAATCATTTCCATAATAATTTATAAGCTAACTTTCAAGTAAAGATTTACCTCTAAATCTAAATCTATGTTTTCTTATACATCAAATTCAAAATACAGAGATTGGAAAGAATCTTACTTTACATCTAGTAACTGACTGTCTTTGGAACATCTTTAATCTTTTTCTGCATTAAGGGGAAAAGATATCACCAGGGCGTTTATCCACCCAACCATGGATCGTAACTCGATCCTCCCTTGCTCACTTCTTATTGAAGTGGGCCCGGCCCTCCGCAAGAGAAGAGAATATGGTTATGTCAAGTCATATGGAACTGGTGTAAGACCCTACAACCTTAGTGGGTTACACCCTTTAGTCACTGCTAACTTGGTATAACTCCTGACTAAAATTTGTATCTGGGAACTTACGAATTGACAAGCACTAACCTACGGTTAATGCACCTTGGCCAAGGATTCATTGCACATGATTAACATGTTGTCAAATTCTCACCCTATCCGACTTGCACCTTTAGAAAACATAATAAAGAATTGGTGTATACTCAAATAGGATTCAATTGTCCTCTATACATTCTGACATTCTTGTCTTTATGAGGTTCATACTGATCAGTCTATCTTGGTTAAAGAAAAATAACAATAATTGCTATTGCTGCTCTATCTGGTTGGGTTTACTTGATTCAAATCTCAAGACTAGAACAGGTCTTGTTTTCTTTCAAGCTATTGAATATATCTGAATGTTGCTTACATTACGAATTGGTACTGATAAATATCACATTAGGTTGTAAAGAATGTTTAAGTACCGCATAATTAGGTTGTAAAGAATGTTTAAGTACTGCATAATTTCACTTTTTCAGATCTATAGAGACTGTGGTTCTTTCATTATTCCACTATGCATTAGCCAGTGTAAATCTGACTGTACCTACAGCTGTACTCTGCTGTATTGTTGCTGCTTTGTTTTTTTTTATTACTTCTTATATATCTACCTGACATAGTTAGAACTTATTCACGTTATCTACATGGGTGCTCTACGTATCTTGCAGGGTATAATGTCTGTTTACTTCCAGGTCATCTATTTCTTTATTGCCTTCCAAACTAAATTAGAGTTCTCCTTAGGCTCGGTTGCAGCCTTACTCAGCAGCCGAAGGATGCCTATATTCTGATAATCTTAACTTTCAAATTGACAAAAGAAAATCTAGCACCCTGAGACTTCTTCACATTGAAAAAGCCGAAAACTTAATAAATTATCTTTTTTACGTGCAATAAGAGCTATACGTTCATTTCTTTTTAAACAAAATTTCTTCTATTTTAAGCACTTAACGTTATCAACACACTCTAGTATTAAAGTTAAGCTTACTGAAGGAAGGAAGCTAAAGAACATCTTCCTCATACACAGTTTGTATTGCTGTCATTACTATTATGCTTACATAACTCTTCTCTTCCAATTGTATTAAGAAGTAGACTGAGATTGTTACATGCCTGTAATGATGTGTAAGAGCTCGAACTAGAGGAAAGAACGTGAGCTGACTGTCCTCTCGCTGCCAATCTCTGAGAAAGAGACAAGACTTCCTCTTCTATGCCCACTGGAATACCATTACTCAACTGATATCGCTCTCTTTTTTTTAAAAGAGCGAAGACCCAAGAATCCCCCTTCGAAAAGAGAGAAACTGTTTTGCATATCTCGCCAAATTCTCCCCCCTCAATTACGATTCATTTAGGTTTAATTACATCTTGATTCCATCCAATAACCATCCATTACAGTACTCATGAGCCGTTCAAGAGACGCAACAAGACAACAGATCTCCACAATTTTAATAATCCTTGCTGGCTCTAAAATTCCGCCACCCTACATCATGGCTGAAAGAAGGTTTAAAGTTTATTGTGATGGTTAGCAAAACATTTGAATGTTTGCCAAGAGAAAATCCAAGAATTATATAGTTGAAACTCAATGTTCCTAAGTGCCGAAAATTCTCCCGATGGTGCCCAACGTTATCATTTTTATAATTTTAAATTCCAAGTTCTTGCCGCTATTTAAATAAATTAATCAAAGTACAAGGTGGCGGTAGCCATAAATGTTAATTTGATATTTAATTTCAAAATGTTTATATTAATATGAATGTTTAAATGTTTCAATAACAACCAACTGAAGTGTTATTAAGATTTGATTAAATATATTTCATTTTAAATATCAAATGCTTACGAGCCATAATAAATAAATTAAGTGTTTAAAATATCTGATTTCTTATCAAGTAATGATATATAGATATTCATGTAAATATAGTTGTAATATTTAACCTACATAGATATATATATATATATATAGTAATTACTCATGTGTAGATAATACGACTTAAGTATCCAATCTGTTTATCTACACACATGTAATTACATATTTATATCACGACTATACATACATATATTTATATCATCACTTGGTAAAATTAGTTATTAAAGTATTAACAAGGAAATGCCGACATGAAACTGCAACAAAGTGTCAAGATTAGAAAATCCTATGTGGTGCAAGTCAGTAGCATTGTCATCAAATGACTCCATGGTTGTCGCCAAATTGACTTAAAGTGTTAGAGAACACTCCCCATCCCAAAATCCAACTAGGGACCTAGGTCGATAAGGTAGCACTAGTCGGTTGTAATTAGTACTTACCAATCCTCTGATATCCAGTCCATCGCTGACCTTAACCATGTTCTTTTACCCCTTTCCTGGTGATTATCTTTTCCCCCCCTTTCCTGGGAGGCCAAGTCGATCCTGTATCCACTTGCCAAAACATAAGTAGTCAAGCCAATATCATGGCATCGGAATAATAATTGCATAAAGTAAGATAAACATTTACATCCATGCTAAATACAATGAAATTCATCATGACATCCATACATGCTATCTGCATTTAGAGCATCATGAACAAGAATAAAAGCAGTTACCATCTAGAGCATCATTAATGCAAAACCACTGTTTAAGTAAAACCAGAAACCATCTAGGGTACAATTATGCAAAACCATTATTTAAGTAAAACTAGAAACCATCTAGGGCACAATTATGCAAAACCACTGTTTAAGTGAAACCAGAAACCGTATAGGGCACAATTATGCTTAGATTGTTAAAATAAAACAATTAAGAGGGATGTAACAATCCCACTGCCTTGCCTCCTCTTTTTTGTAGGTATTTTCTTTGTGTGTTAGGAGCCTCAAGTTTGAATGCACATAGACCAAGTCTTTTGCCTTCTTGGAGTGTAGTCTATTGCTCTTTATTGAGTGGATGGAGTATGTGCTCCAACTCCTCTCACGTGATGAACTAGTAACCTATCAAGATTTTCAATTTTTAAATTAGAGGGTTAAGAGTTATGAATAAATTTTTTAAATATAAATTCAATATTCATCAACAAGAATTTAGAAATTAGAATTTTAAGAGTTAAGAACAAACTTGTGATAAAATTTTGATGGCAATGGGTTGTAGGTACTGGTATGCTTCTCCATGTAAGTACCACCATTTATGAACATCAACATTATGCTTGTCTGCAAGAGCATCAATATCACAATCATTTGTGCTTGTGAAACTCATGAATTCAGACCTCATCATAGGCCGTATGTCATCAAGAAAGAGTCTACAAAGGGCTGCCTTGTACCCTTGAGCAACTTCAGGATCTCTATATGGGGCAACTCTAGTGCTACTCTCATCAAGGACTGCCTAACTATAGTACTTGGGCTCAATACAAGGGAAAGGAGATGCAAAGGAGTAGTCATTTTGTTCCATATCTCCGCCATGATCTTCTTTAGTTCTTTGAAGAATGCTTCTTCAGGATCTTTCTCTTTCTCATTTATGATTTTTTTCATATCCTGAATCATTGAGTCAATGCCATCATATACCTTCCCCAAGCAATGCCTATCCATGTTGATGTATCTGATCATGTTCAATATAGACTCAGATTCTCAGGAGGTACTCAACATGATCCCACCAAGAGTCATCTAGTATCATTGCCTTATTGACAAATGCCATTGTACTACTAGATTGCCTCCATATGCTCCAATTAGCATTGATTACCATTCAAGACAATGCCTCTTTAACCTATTTCAAAATCAAAATAATAATAAATTAAAATTAAGAACTTAGATAAGATAAGACAAGATAAATTTATTAATCTCCAACAAAAGACCACAAAGCGGGTCCAAGGGACTGCCAAGAACAAGAAAGGGGATTGGCCCAAAGCAGGGACAACAAACAATGTCCAAAGAAGAGAAACAAAAATAAACAAACAAACAATTGAACATAGAAAGAGAGAGAGGGAGAGAGAAAGAAAGAGGAAGGGGACTCCAACAGGGAGAACACAAGCCCCCACTACAAAATTTGCATTGACGAGAAGAACCCCAGAATAGAAGGATGATCTGAAGAATAACCAAGGGAAGGTCTGGACCGCTTCCTACGCTTCCCAGGAGGGGGAGAGGAAGAAGAGTTCTTTTGCAAGAAAGAACTCAACCGGGGGTTCACGAGTTGAGAATGGCTGGAAGGGGGGTCAAGATGACGCTTAGAACCACCCCCAGAGTGAACCCCAACAAAGGAGGTGATAGGTTGACAGAATTGCGTGGTGGCATGATGCTGGTGCTGATGTTGAAACTGCAGCGAGTGGTCTTGGAGCCTAGTGGCCTTCTGAATGTAAAGAGTGAGGAACCTTTGATCAGTGAATCTAACAAATGTGGAGAGGGATTGAACAACCCTAAAAAGGTAGTAAAATCTACCTTTGATCTTGTAGTTTATAGGGCAGAGAAAAATGAAGTGGTCCTTAGTCTAAGCCTCACCCATATTGCATAATTGGCAAATCTTGTACTCCCTAGCCAGCTGATGGTTAGTCTGTAATGTTTTGAAGATAGCTGCTTGCGACACAATCCTATTTGGCAATGTCTGAAGGGTATTGATGGCGTATAGAGGGAGTTTCGTATGCAAGAATTCTTGCTGTACAACAAGATTGATGGCCGCACAGTTTGTCCCAAGGCCATATGGAATGGTCTCTCTGCGTCCGGACTTCTCCTGTGATGACGTTGTGTGACTCTCAACCAAGACAAACTCCCTTCGGTATCCCTATCAACCGTGCACGATGGAAAATGTCTGAGGCCGTACGGTGTAGTATGAGACGTACAACAGGTGCAGGTCCGTACTGCAAACTTGCGGGTGTAGTATGAAGTTGTGACTGAATTAGGTCATACAGTGTCGTACCATGTACTACCTTCAACTACCTAAACACTTCAAAGTCATATGGTGTGATAGTTATCGGCAGCAATGTAGACAAAAAAATCAGATTCAAATAATGATAGCACTTCAGATCACATAATCTTGAACTGAGAGCAAAGCAAAATAGGGTGAGGAGTTACTCTCACCGAAATTGTGCATACCAAATAGCGAGCGTCTTTCACCTCCGAAATGGAAGACAAGAACTCCAACTGGAATTCGCAATACAAAATAAAATCCAAATTGCATACCTACAACAACCTACTAACTGACCTTAAATATGGCTTTGGGGAAACTTCCCGAAGGATTACAAAAAATGTTGACAGGCCAACACGCTACCTAAAAAAAAAAAAAAAATGGGATCAAGGGATTAAACTTTATTTTTGAGGGCCTACATACAAAACTATTAAATTAAATTATTTGATAATATTGGGGATATTATAGTCCTCTTGGCCTGAGAATCGCTTGCCCTCAAGCAATTGCAGGCTTGGATGTTCCAGAATCTGCTCGCCTTCCTAGGTGGTGTCCTCAATCGGCAAATCCTTCCATCACACAAGGAATTCCTTGATTGTGCGTGTCCTCAGCCTTTGTTCTTTGATGTTGATGATCTCAGCCGGCTCTAGAATTAGTTTCCCCTCCTCGTCAATGGGCGACAATTCCTTCGACATTGTGACACGCTGCACAACGACCTTCTTGAGGCACGACACATGAAAAAATTGTGAATCCGACTCCCCTTAGACAATTCTAACTCGTGGGCAACTTCGCCCACCCTCCGAACCACTCTGTAGGGCCCATAAAAGAGCGACTTCAATTTCTCCTTACCGCATGTCTTTAGGGAAGATTGTCTGCACGTCTAAAGCCGAAGATATATCAGATCACCAACCTCAAAACTCGCTCAACCTAGTGTCGGTCGACATACATTTTCTGCTGGTTCTGAGCCTATTGTAGGTTATCCTTGAGAGTTCTCAGGATATCCAAACTCTCCTGTAGCCAGTATTTGGCCCTCGATGCGCAACTATCCAACGCCAAATCCATGAATGATGAAGGTTCATAGCCATACAATATGTGCCATACCTATCGATATGTGGTAGGTGGTGTTGTAACAATGTTCACCCAAATGTAACCAACGACCCCATGCCTTCTGTTGTGCTAAAACATAATTCTTGAGATAACCCTCCAACCACTTGTTCACAATCTCCATTTATCCATTCGTTTGCGGGTGGCAGCTCGTGCTTGGCGACAACTTCGTATCGGCCAACCGAAATAACTCCATCCAAAAGGTGTTGAGAAAATGACTATCCTTGTCACTCAATATGTTTTGCGGAAGTCCATGCAAGCAGAATCACGGAAGAACAACTCGACCACTTGAGCTGCCCGACTTCTCGAGGAGATGGCAAAGAAATGGGCATACTTGGTCAGATGATCCACCATGACGAAGATACAATCCTTTCCTTGCACTTTGGGAAGCCCCGTAATGAAATCCATCGAGATGCTTTCTCACTTCTGGTTGAGGATTAGCAATGGTTGAAGCAGTCCCGAGGTGTGCTCGGATTTGTTTTGCTGGCAAGTGGAACATTCTTGCATGTACTGTAGGACATCATTCTTAAGGCCCTTCCAAGAAAACCCTTCCTTGATTTGCTTGTAGGTCTTCAGGTATCTCGGGTGTCTAGCCAAGGGTGAGTCATGCACCTCCTTAAGAATTCTTTCCTTCATCTTGGACTCAGGTACCAAATATATTCTTCCCTTGTAGTAAATGATGTCATTAACCACCTTGTATCTATCATCTTGCACTTGACCATCCATTAGCTAGCACACGAATGTATTCTTGGAGTATTCGACCAACAGGCGTGCCTTCCAATCTGCCAAAATCGGGGATAAAGAACATATGGTAGGTCTTCTTGATAGGGCATCGACCACCAATTTATTTTTCCCCTTCACATACTCAATATCAAAATCAAATGCTTGGATTTTGCTCACCCGTTTCTGTTGATGTTCATTCAAGTCCCTCTGCTCCAAGAAATTCCTCAAGCTGTTGTGATCTGTCTGCATGACAAAATTTGCTTCGACGAGGTACTGTTGAAATTCGTCAATGCATGCATGATGGCGAGCATCTCCTTGTTGTAGATGGAGTACAATCGTTTCGCTCCTGAGAGCTTCCGACTCTCAAATGCAATGGGGGTAACGGTCCTGCATTAACACCGCCCCAATGCCTTCTTCCGATGCGTCACACTCCAAAATGAAGGACCGAGTGAAGTCTGGTAGTGCCAGAATTGGACAAGAACTCATGATTTCCTTCAACTTGTCAAAGGTGTGCTACGCCTGCTCATCCCAATGGAAGGATCCCTTCTTTGTCATAACTGTGAGTGGTGCACTAAGTTGTGAAAATCCCTTCACAAACCTTCTGTAATAACTGCACAATCCAAAGAACCCATGCAAATCCGAGATATTTTTGGGAGGTGGCTAGTCTAGAATGCCTTGGATTTTCTCTTGATGTACTTGAACCCCACAGGCATTGTTGATGTTTCCCAAATACAATATCTTCGTCATTCCAAACTCACATTTGGACCTTTTGGAAAACAATGATTGTGACTCCATGATTCCTAGAACTTCGTCCGAATGCCTCAGATGTTCCTCCCATGTTTTGTTGTAGATGAGTATGTCATCAAAGAACACCAACAGGAACTTGTGCAACTAGTTGTTGAAAATGTGATTCATGTACAACTGGAAGTGGTCAGAGCATTGGTCAACCCAAACAACATGACCAAGAACTCATAGTGTCCGTAATGGCAACAAAACGCTATCTTCTCCACATCTTGTTCCCTCATGCGGATCTGATGGTAGCCGAAGCAAAGATCTATTTTGGAAAATAGACTGCGCCATGTAATTCATCCAACAACTTGTCAATCTTGGGAATGGGGTACTTGTTTTTGATAGTCTTTTTGTTCAATGCACGGTAGTCCACGCACGTCCAGAGGGATCCATCCTTCTTCTTTACCAGTACTACCGACGATGCGAAGGGACTAGAGCTAGGCCTGATCCATCCTTTGTCGAGGAGTTCTTGGATCGTCTTCTCTATCTCATCCTTAAACTTCTTAGGATGGCGGTAGGGTGTAGTGATGACAGGCTTGGCTCCATCCCCCAACTTGATGGTGTGCTTAAAAGACACAATGGGGAGGTATGCTAGGTGGAATGTCAGTGAAAACCAAACTGTGCTTGCCGAACACCACCTGAAGCTCATCATCATCGAAGTATGTCTATTGCCTCCTCAAGGGTTTGGTCGAGACCAAATAGTGTGCCGCCCAAACTACATCATCATGTCTGAAAATTGCTTCCATCCTTCGTGTCAAGATTTCCCTCGGACCGCCATTCGACATTCCCCTCAACACAACCTTTTTGCCATGCACTTCGAAGGAGAACTCCATCCTTTTGAAGCTCTATGTGTACTCGTCAAGAGTCTCCATCCACTGGATGCCCAATATGACCTCCATGTCATCCAGATCTACTACAAAGAAGTCATTTGTCACCGTGTGGTTCTCCATTGTAATGCTCAACTGCGGAACCAAATGGGTACATGACAAGAGATTTCCTCTCACCACCTTGACTTCAAACCCTTGGTGTGCCTCCGTACGCAAACCCCTTTGTTTCACGAGTGACGAGTTGATGAAGTTGAGTGTGGCCCCACTGTTGAGCATGACCACGACCCGCTGTCCTTGGAGAGTATCCCGTACCCAGAATACTGTGCACCTCGGAGTACCAACAAGAGCCGCAATGACACCTCTCTGTACAAGCGTGGAAATCCTCTCCGCACGGTTCATGTTAGCCTCTTGGGTAGTTTGCTGATCATCATCTTCGGGCTTAGGTTCCTCCTGCTCCTCACCGTCAAACATAACCTCAATGTAATGGATTTTTCCTTTGCCCAAGCAATGGTGCCCTGGTTCCCACTACTCGTTACAATTAAAATAGAGCTTCCTTTTCTTGAGCTCCTGTCTGGTGGCTTCATCCAATGATGGCTTCTTCGGAGGGGGCTTGTTGTCTTTCTCCTTCAGAGTGAGGGGTGGCTTGGGGTGTGAATAATTCTTGGAAGAAGAAGAAGATGATGCCACCATGTCACGTGCCTTCTTAATTTCTTTAGTGAGCATGATGGGGTCAATTCCCTTCACCCAACCCTTCAGAGGTTCCATCAACCCTTCCACGAACAACACAATCAATCACCTCTCCGAGATATCTCTTACTAGCATGAATAATCTCTAGAATTCTGTAATATAATCGTCGACTGATCCAGATTGCTTTAGTTGCACCAACTCCTTAAAATTGAGTTTTGGATCTTTTCCATTGAACCGGTCTATCAGTCTCTCTGTGAATTCAGCATAGGAGGTTATTTGATCGTGGTCGAGGGTAACCATTCCATAATGCTACCATTCATGTGGGATCCAGGTGAAGTGCCGCAAATTTAATTGCCTCATCCTCTGACATTGGGTTAAGCTGGAAATATGTGTCTTCCTTCTGTACCCATGCTTGCGTGGATGTTGATCCCGATCCATCAAAGGATGACAAGTTCACCTTGCCTATCTTTCATTTGAGGACATCATTATAATAGCCATGACCATTGCTGCTTGAATATCTCATTCGTAGATTAGCATAATCTTTGAAGGATATGTCTCCTTCGAGATTCACGTTCCTCCAATCTTGCATGAGTTGCTCCTACATTTCTTGGAAGGTGGGCTTTTGCTCTCTTGGAGGTGCTTCATTTCTCGGAGGAAATGTTGGCATCGATGGTCGAGAGCGTGAATGATGAGGGTTAGCTCTCCCAGTAACTGAATTATCACCGTGTCCATTTTGTTCTCCGTTCGTCTTCCCTTTCGCCAACCTCTTTAACGTCTCCTCCATGAGCCGTTGTCGTTCTTTCTCTCTGATCATGGTTTCATTGAGCTATTCCTGGCTTCTTGTTAGCTCCCCCAACAGTGCCATGACTTTAGCGGAAAGATCTTGTGCGTCCCCTATCCTGTCAACAGAATGGTACCTCCTCTTGGAGTAGATGCGCATCCACAACTCGACAGGCTTGCAAGATCACCAACTCTGATACCACTGTAATGTTCCGAAGGTAGCTGCTCTTGACACAATCCTATTTGGCAACGTCTAAAGGGTATTGATGGCGTACGGAGGTAGTTTTGTATGCAAGACTTCTTGCCATACGACAAGATTGATGGCCGCATAGTTTGTCCCAAGGCCGTACAGAATGGTCTCCCCGTGTACATACTTCTCTCGCGATGACGTTGTGTGACTCCTAACCAAGGAAAATTCCCTTTAGTACCCCTATCAACCGCACATGATGGAAAAAGTCTGAGACTGTACGGTGTAGTATGAGACATATGGAAGGTCTAGGGTTGTACGACGTACCTGTGGGTGCAGTACGGAGTCACAGCTGAATTAGGCCGTATGGTGTACTACCTTCAACTACCCGAACACTCAAAGCTGTATGGCGTGATAGTTGCCAACAACAATGTAGATAGAAAATTCAGATTCAAATAATGATAGCACTTTAGATTATAGAATCTCGAATTGAGAGGAGAGCAGAATAGGGTGAGGAGTTACTCCCACCAAACCACAGATACCAAATAGGGAGGGTCTTTCTCCTCCGAAATGGCAGACAAGAACTCCAACTAGAATTCGCAATACAAAATAAAATCCAAATTGCATACCTAGAACAACCTACTAACCGACCTTAAATATGGCTTCGGGGAAACTTCCTGAAGGATTACAAAAAGTGTAGACATGCTAACATGCTACCTAAAATAAAATAAAAATGGGCCCGAGGGATTAAACTTTAATTTCGGGGCCCTACATACGAAATTATTAAATTAAATTATTTGATAATATTGGGGACATTACATAGTCTCAATGCAAAGGCGATGAGAGCCCACTCTGAAGGAACCAAGAGGGATCCGGAGGGCATGTGCCTAGTTGTGGGATACATAAGAAGGACGAACACTGTGTCCGTCCTTCAACTCCAGATAGTGCTTTGCATAGAACACCATCTTTGGGCGAAGATCCCTGTGGGGGTTCACCCAAGTAGTGTGAATGAATTGCCCATAGATGTTGGTCCTGATAGCCTTGTTCAACTCCTATGTAGATGGGAGAAGAAAGTGAGGAGCGTCAAGTGAGTACTGGAAAGGAGGGAGACGATCCATCTCAATCTCTATGGAGCCAAGGAGGGCCGAGGCCCTAGCAAACCAACAACAGGCCTAAGCCAAAGGAGCGGAGGCAGCAACGAGCTCAAAAGAGCAGTAAGTGAGGTAGGGGTATCTGTGATGCCCCTCCCTAGAATCATCAAAACCATGAAGGCGATGCAAGAACCAAATGAGGTCGAAGATGGCCCCAAGCTTAAAGGGGTGAGCCCCAAACTCAACAAGGATAATATAATGAGGAATGGACTGCCTGCATCTAATAATCCACTGGAGAAGGAGAACTTGCACCAGTTCCGCAGAAGCCCAATCAGAATCCAGAAGAGAAGGCCCTCAAACCACAGAGCCATAAAGGACAGTAGGCCTGATCAAAGTGTCCATAAGTGTTAGCTTGGACGAGGTGTCTTGGAAGTGATGTCAAAAGCACTGTATCTCAAGAAGGGCCAAAGAACCATAACCCTTGTTGATACGTGGCAAGAGGGCCAGTCTCAAGCTGAACCAGGGGCCGAAGAACTTAATTCCCAGGTATATGTAAGACGGGGAAATTTCCACCTCCACCCCCATAGAAAAAATGAAGGTGGAGGTCTTGAGACAATTGAAGACCATCACCTCCGTCTTCCCTTAACTGTCAACTAGTTTACTAAAGTAAAACATATTTAAATTTTAAATATTTTAACTTACCTTCAAGAGCTCCAATCTCGAGAATTGTCTAAATATGCCTTGCAACATATAGTGGTTGGTGATGAACATTTGGATCTCTTGAGCATCAACATACATTTGTTTGATCCATTCAACTTTGTTGCCCAATTTTTTGCAGCATTAGTTGAATGAATGGACAACACAAGGTGCCCAAAAAATGTGATCATAGCACTTTTCAACCAATAACCCAACAACTCTACAGTTTTTGGCATTGTTTGTTATCACTTGAACAACATTTTGAACACCAACTTGGTCAATGGCTTGGAAAAGAATATTGACAATAAATGTACTATCCTTCACTTGCCCTTCACAATCCACTGCTCTCAAAAACATTGCACCTCTCGTGGACATTGCTATAACATTGATCAAAGGGCTATTTCTTGTATCTTTCCATCCATCAGATGCTACGGAGTGATGGACACACCCGTTTCGATCCATGAATTCTTGATGGGCTTCAAGGCATCGTCTACATGTTTCACCTCTTTGTCCAATAAGGTAGTGCACACATTTTCAAAACCTGGGCCCTTGAACCCTTTGGAGCCTTATTATCAATCTCACCATTTTTTGCCAATACAGTGAACAAACAACATTAAATGCCAATCCATTTGTATAGATGCATCTAGCTATGTCTTTGTTGGCAATGTCTCCACCCCCATTGTGAAATGCCATTTCCAAGGGCCCCTTTTCTTTCTTATTTGACATTGGTTCTTGATGAATATGCAAGAATGGATGGCTCTCTACGGTTTCTTAATTGGAAATTGATGCCATAGAGGCCTTTGATCCTTTTTAACTTCTAGACTTGTCCAAAGGATGACGAATTGCTTTGCCATCTGCTTGTCTTTGCTCTACAATATATTTCATTACAATAGAGTTTGCAAGAAGGCTTTTACTTTGAGGCTTCCTAATAAATTTTTGCTTGCTTGTACAAACTTGATGCCCTTTTGAGAAAAGACAACACAAATGTGCTTTCACTCGACTATAAGAGCTGTTATATTGCTCTTTGCAATGGCTACAAATCCAAATGTAACCTCCTCCACCGGGTATTTGTTGTACCATTTCCACACATTTCCATAGTGGAGAGCTCGGACCTGTTTTGAACCGGGAGTTCCTAAAGCTAGAAGCACTTGCCATTCTATGACAACATACAAAGCCAAACTAAAACAAAAATATAAAATAAAACTAGAGAGTTCATTTCATTTTGTAAATAAAATTCAAAGAAAAATTAAAAAATAAACAAAAACAACAAAAACCTACCTCTTTTGTTGAAATCTTCCTCTTCAATGTCTTTGAAGAGTTTTCAACACTTGCAACCATATAGGAATAGCTCACAAACCAGCTTAGAGCATGCAAGAATCACCCTTCAACACTGCTTGGGCAGTGGTGAGCAAAGAAGAAAGTTCAACAATGGAGACAAGAAGTTTTATTCACAAATGCACAAATGAAATAGGTTTCACCATTTTAGTCTTTTAGTGATCAATTTTAGGGTTAGGGGTCAAGTTGACTGAAAAAAAAAAAGCTCAAATTCTCCCGAGGTCCTCCATGGGTCTCAAAATTCTCCCCGGGTTTGGCAGGCCGAACCCAGAGGCTTTTGGGCCAGATCCTATCTGAACCCACAGGGTTTTGCATATGACCATGAATTCTAGACAAATCGAACTGGGATCCGTGTGTTACTGGGAAGAACTTGGTATCTTAGGTATTCATGTTAAAACATCATGCAATGAAAATCTGATCCAAAGAGATTATCTTAGAACTTGGACTTCTGATTTACACATGCATGCAAACTGTTTGATATAATTCTCATTGAGAAGAGTGCAAAAATTGGATTCAATTTGGGAGTGGCCATTAGAAATACTGTGTTAATAGGGTTCTTATTCAATTGCCTGCAGCTCCTGCAGTTTTGAAGAACATCTTCCAACTTTCCTAGGCAATTTGCCTATTCCATTGCTGTGGCCATGTTTCCTTTGTCAGCATTGGTTAAATTTACATCCAGATTTTCTTTTAGCCTCTTTAAAATTAGGAATTTTTAAGAGATGTTTCTCTTTGGAGGTTTAACTAATCAAACTTATCTATAACTAAATCTGAATGGGAAGTTATCTGAACTCCCAATGCCAATCATTAAATCTTCTATAGGAACGTGCTTTGCAGTTCTTGTGAATCCTGAGACTTTTCTTAGAACACTGGCAGCATATCATCCAGGTTGTTACCGTTGTATTTCAGATATTCTGAGGGTGCCTTGAAACTGTGAATGATTTGAGGATATGGTTTTTTAGCGATCTCATGATAAAAACTATATCTTAGAGAACAATCCTTGGATTGCTTTTTTGGGGGACTTTGACTCTTATTGCCCTGGTATGATTGGATATTGTGACAAGGATACTGTGAAACTACCAGTGTGGTAATGAAGGAGCAGAATTTATAATCATCCATAATACCACTGTTATGGATATCTCCACTTTTGACATCTGTACCCACTATCAAATAAAAAGTCATAGTTTTTAGATAGAAGCATCTGCCCACAAATCAGACAACATTAGCAAGCCAACACTACTACTAAACACACATTCTCTAATATTCAGTACCATAACTAGATCACACATTTGGAACAACCATCCTATCTTCATCAACTTTCTAATAGCAATATACAAAATTCAAATGAACATCAATGTACAAGATCTCAAACAATTTTATAAGCCATTGCATGCAAAATTTGAAGGTGTTTTTCATTGCTTAGTGTATTGTGTATGCGAGGATTTCAAAAACATCCTTCCCTTTTTTGAAGAGAGGATTTTGCAAATCAAGACACAAATATGAATACTAATTCTAATCCAAATGATAGGTTTTCGGTGGCACTAGAATATGATATGGTGTGAATATATGTATATGCATTCACCTAAATAAATTTGTTATTGTGCAGAAATTTCTAAACTTTTATAAAACCAAATACTATATGATGGTAGCAGTCCATCAACTAAAACCTGATAGTTCTAGTGTGAGAAGACCATTGCCAAACTACTTCCAAAAAGGTTTTCTAGAGTGGAGAAGACCATTTCCAAACCATTGCATTGCAGAGTTTGAAGGTGTTTTCCCATTGCTCAATGTATTGTGTGTTTGAGGATTTTGCAAATATCATTGCCTTTTGGGAATACAGGACTTTGTAAATCAGGACATGAATATGAGCACTAATTCTGATACAGATGACAGTTTTTAGGTGACACTAGAATATGAGATGGTATGATTATGTCTACATAAACTCGCAAGGAAATTTATTCTCATAGTTCCACAGAGATTTGGTATGGGAACAAGAACCTAAATTTGGGGAAGGCAAGAAGATTGCAGCACGCATAATATATAACAATAACTATTTTAATATAATTAATGAGTGTTAAGAGCAGCTGCAAAAAAGCTCAGGTGTGGGACGAACAATGAGCAGAAGCAAAGGCTCTGTTGCTTGGTCTTCAATTATTCAAGTCTTGTGAAATTATAACTGTTGTAGGGTGATTCATTGGCTATTGTTCTTTGTTTGAGAAACCAAAAATCCAAGAATTGGTGAATTATAAACATCTTAAGGGAGGCCTTAGACATCTTGGAGGATATTTGTAATTACAGGATCATGCATTGCCTTTGTACATGCAGCAAAGAGGTGGATTATTTGTCAAATGAGGGGATCAACCAAATTGAGGAGATTGTTCTTGAATGTGATCTCATGTGCTTGCTGGGTCTCAACACAATTGCAAGCAATGATTATAGTTTTATTGGAGATTAATTTCATTAGGGGTGATTAGAAGTGATCTGTGTTGTTTAGAGAATGTGATAGTATTTGTAGTTAATGTGACTATGTCCGAAGATGTTGATATGTATTGATCTCTCAAATATGGCTATCTTTCATTTCACTCGTGTTCTTGCTTTGCTTTTGGTGTATTGTAGTGGGCTTCTGTGTCTTGGTGTCTTCCATACAACTGTGAGTATCTGTTTGGCTAATGGCATTTTAGGGTGTGATATCCCCCACTCATTTGAAGATGTCTTCTTCTTCCTAGCGAAAAAAGTGAAAGAAGCTATCATTGAGATTTTAGCTGAGGGATAAGGAACAACTATTGGCCTTGTGCTAATAATTCATTTGAGAGAAGTTTTGTTGAGCTTGTTGTGGCTATTGGTTTTTGCCAAAATTGTCCTGTTTTCCTATCCTCCAGTGTTGGGATTCGTATTCAATGGCTTGGCTTCAATCTGCCTAGTCTGCTTCTTGGAGTCTTGCTTGGAAAATTTGGTTTGAGAGGTGGTGAGTATTCAATGGCATCTTTCTAGGGGTGGCGGCTCTTCATACAGTGTGGGATTCTACAATCTATAGTTACATAGTGGAATTTCTCCTCCTAGGTTGGAACATTTCTAGTTCAACATTGGGAAAGCTATAAGGCTATATTGTTTCTTGCTCAACATGCCATGTTGGTTTTTGTGGAGGTTGACTCTTTTGTGCCAGATTGTAGTGGCCTTGAATTGTCTCTTAGGACCGTGTCCTTTTTTGTTCGGTGCTTTCAACACTATTTTTGGTTTGTGCTTCTATATGGGTTTTGAGTGGGCTGATGTAGTTTTGTTTTAGGCCTTTTGTTCTAGCTTGTTGATTTTATCATAGGGAATCTTGTGGTAGATGTTGTTTCCAATCTTTTTGATGGCTTTCTATCAGAACATTATATGCTTTCTAATGTCATTACACTCACGAAGTGTTCAATACAAGTGAATAACTTTTAATGTCCACCGGGCTAAAAATAGTCTATGGAACAACTAGTCTTGCCATTTTTGTCTTCTACATTTCAATCCTTTTCCTATTCAGGGTGATGATGAGCTCCCCCAACATCTCAACAATCCCCTCGCTAAATAAATTTACCAAGAAACAACTGTCAAGATATTGGCATGTTTGTCCGCGATTTCCTTGAAGGCATCACACTCCATAATAAAGTGTTTTTCTGACTCCACTATCCTTGCACTGCAAAAATACACCCTTTCTTCCCATACATTTTTAGGTATTTTCCATCGCCTCATTTCACATCGAGTTGATGAGAGTTGGTTCTCAATTCAGCTATAAGAAATAATATTATGTGATTTTGAATCTTTTTGGTAAATATATTTTAAATTACTTATTTACTGGAAAACCTAAAAGATGTTGCTCCCAAAAAAATTCAGCGTCATTGAAATTCTAACTTATTTGCCTATCCTCTTTGTGGCTAATCATGCAATGGCTATGACAACCTTGGCTTGGAGATCCTTGTGAATGATGTGCATCTATCTTCTTTCCCAGCACCCATTGATTCCATGCCCTTCTCTTTTGTGTAGGTTCTTGAACTTCCTCCTTGTTCTTTTTAGGAGGCTCTTTTGATCACTCAGGACAGTGTTGTGAATTGTTGGGTGTGGGGAATACATTTGTGGGGGCTTCCTCTCTTTTAAATATTCCTCAAGCCTGTCCCCATGGCCGAAAACACCTATCATTTTACAACATATTGAACCAATGGCTAGTTTTCAGAAGAAAGTGATGCTCAAAACTGTTAG
Source organism: Chamaecyparis obtusa (assembly GCA_027943335.1). Classification (NCBI taxonomy): domain Eukaryota; kingdom Viridiplantae; phylum Streptophyta; class Pinopsida; order Cupressales; family Cupressaceae; genus Chamaecyparis; species Chamaecyparis obtusa. Next base: position 43,678 of record BSBK01014302.1, on the reverse strand, counting down.
GAAGTCATTTTCTCTAGTTTACAGCATGGACACTCCCATTATTGATCTTGGGGATGTTCTTGTGGTGGAGGAAGAACTACACATTGCACACTCATTGATTTGTTGTTTCCACAATTTCTGGTTGATTCTGGTAGAATTGAGTAAATGGATTATTAAAGATTGGCAACCTCTTCTGGATGGTGAAATTGGCATTTGCCCTTGTGCCAAAGCCTCTTTTATGTGACCTACAGACTTCTTGAGGATAGAGATATGCCACTATAGAGGTTCCTAGGTGCAGGACAAAACTAAATTGGGAATGAAACCATGATTTGCAGACTTTGACCCATTTTTAGTAACTTTTTCTGTGGTATTGGTTGGGCAAGACTTCCAAATCTGCCTTTATATTTTTGGGCATCCCCTTGTCTCCACTCCATTTGGGAAATTCATCTCCATCGCAAAATCTTCTGAAGTTCAATGTTTCTTCCCTCTCTGCTCTTTGTTCACATTTGTATGGATTTTAGTTGAAATGGATCTTTCAAAACCTCTACCTGCTGAAATTAAAATTAACACCAGATCCAAAACATGGAATCAAATGTTGGAAAAAGGTATTGCTTTTAGGTGTAGATGCTATTACACAACAGGATACATGCGAGATGATTGTTCAAAACCTTGTACAATCTCCTTGCAACATGTGACTTGCTGGAAAGGGGCTAGCCTCAGCCACCAACATATGAAGCCCATTTCAATCAATGATCTTGAAGACAGCTTCAATAGAATATAGTAAGCCTATTGCTGCAATTTCTAGTGGTAAGAAGATTGAAGACACAATGATTTCAAAAGATGATATAAAAATCTTGGAACTTTGGAGGAGGTGTCCTCAAAAACCCAAAACTTTGAAATTGAAGATTTGTGGATGGAAAACAGCAGTGTCCGGGACAAGTGGAGGAAGAAGCAATATGCAAAATGGATACTAGTAAATGTCTGTGACACTTTGCTCCCCTGATAAGAAGGGAAAGTAGGATCTTCAGGAAAAATAGCTCTTAGGGTGCTCACCACCAGATGGTGCTCTTAGGGTATAAATTATTAAATAGTGATCATGGGATCATGCCTGTAAACAAAAAACAAAAAACAAAATGTTTGCGCATGCCCTTTACATAGAGATGCATAAGAAGAATGTAAAATTCCCAATTCTCTTGAAGTTACTATTTAAGAAATACTGCAAATATTTTGATGCCCTCTGACAATATGCCAGATATTTTATAATTCATTGACGAAGTTCCAGATATTCATTTACAATTCATTTGATAAAGGACGTCATTGTACAAACCAAATTTGCAGAATCGACTTTACCACAGAAATATAGATTCAATATAACATATTAAATGTGCACCTGTAAATATGGGGTGGCAACAAACAATCTTCATGACACGACTGCCAGGAGCCTCCTTTGTTTTGTTGACGCCAGAGATCTTGTGTTTATCGGTAGTGCCCGAGTCCTCCTTGCTACGTAACAACAGTGCCGCCGTATACAACAAGAAACATTCACAAATCATTCATCACAGTCTTGGACGCGATGTGGGTGGTGGTTGTGAATCACCTGCTATTGGTGTTGACGCGGTTGATGGTCGTGAATAACCAGTTTCCGCCTAGATGACACAAGCCGTTTGTCTTCACAACATTGACGTGGAGGCTTGTGGTGAATTCCGTCATTCACTTCCCGTCTAGCTTGTTGCTAGTCTTCTCTATAAACATGCCTCCAACTCTATCGAAGCACACGTTGCATTTCAACGAAGGTTTTACGCTCACCGCTAGCCACCAAACGGACGTGCCTTCTGAACAATTTATATACGACACTCCTTGTCGTAATGCCAAGAGCCGCCGTATACTACCAAACTGTTACTGCTGCGGAAGAATATTATGAATCGGGAATTAATAACTCAACCCAATTGTTAATCTCCTAGAACTCCTTAACTCTCCTGAACCGAATTCCACTAGGCCAGAAGCCATCCTGATGAAAGGAATGTAATTCTGTTCCGCTTCAAAGAACGATTTCAATCAAATATAACAAAAAACATACCTGTTCTTTCCCAGGCATCGCCTTTTAACAACCCAAAAGTGGTTGTAATTTCCTGTGGCACTTTCCCGTGAAGGAACTGTTTTATTTAAACTACGCCTACGCACACTTCTTTTAATTATTTAATATTAATTTGCATTTAACCACAAAATTAATATTATATAATTAAATTCCTTTATTTATTAACTGAGTCCCAACGTGGATTATTTGGGGACATGACAAAGAACAACATAACTTGAACTAGGATGGTGAGCACATTGTTTCGTGGATCTTGAAACTTGACAATTAATAACTATAGATCAATCATCAAAGCATAAAAATACGAAAACAGTCTTGAAAAAACCAGTGAAAGACACAAGATCTCAGAAGCAGATTTCTTGTACATAATTTTTAAAACTCCTATAGAAATAAATATTATGCTATGGCAGCAGTTAATGACAACTGCAAATTTTTATTTTGGAAAGGAGTGAAAAAATAAAAGAATTTGCAAGTTTCAGATGAAATTGGAAAAAATCATGAGTTCCATGGATAACCAGATGTGGAAATTCATACTTATACTGATACATTTTAACAGTTTTTGATAACCCAAAGATATGCTATAGAATGAATATGCATGTATGGATACGTTAAACTTCTTGTGCTGAGATTTTTAAATTTTATAGCAGCAGTCCATCTCAACAGCAATTTGAATTTAGACCTTGTTGGAGAAAAAAGATGACACACAGGTGCTGGATAATATTTGGAAAATCATAAATTCCAAGTATAACCAGATATGAATACAGACACTGATATTGACACAGACGTGGCAGTTTTTCTGGTGATCTGAGAATGTGATATGGTGTGAATATGCTTGTACACGCAGAAATAGACCGTTTCACGAGTAGAAATTTCTGAAAACTCTAAAAATACATGAATAATTTACATTGACTGCAGTTTGTCTCAAAATGGAACTTGAAATTTAGGAAAGGATGAAAAAAATTGATTAAATTGATTCTCTAGGGCTAAGATGAAATGAGGAAAATAAGGAAATCCATAGATAATCCAAAGAAGTCAGGGGGTTTAGTGCATTTTTCTATATGTCAACAAGGAACACAAAAATCTGATGCCTAGAAGGCTAGAAGTAACCCCAAAATCCTATAAATGATATTTGAATGAAAAAGTAACACGGACTGGGATGAGAACAGGAATCAAGAGATTGAGATGCATGCTGGGAGGACACAGAAATATGGGAATGTAAAAATGTAATCACAATTTCAAAATTTACTGAAATGCGACACAAAAAATAAACAAGAAACACAGGAGACTTATCCTGGGAAAACTCTCCTCTTGAGGGTGAAAAACCCAGCCCACAAAATGATGATCCCTTTATTTAGATATCAAAACAATTAACAATGTCTACTCGCTTTTGATTGAAGATATTAAGAAATCAATCAAAAGCCTTATTGCAAGATGAAGGACTACACAAAGAACTTAATGTTCTCAGAGATACACACACACAGTCTCAGCATAATAAAGAATCCAATCATACACAGATCATGTATTCCACAGTGATATTACACTTGCACACAAAACACCACTGTCACTGTAATCTTTCTCTGTCACAATAAACTCCGCTAAGACCAAAACCCAATCAGCTTTCTCTGTCATAAGACTTCTATCAACTCATCCACCATGCAGCTCTATATGAAAGAAACCCCATACCAATGAAGAGTTTTCTTAGAATATGCTCTAACGCTGGAATTTCTAGTGTCACCGACCACCAAAGAGGCGTTACAACATAATAAAAGAACTCCCGCGAATAGCAAGAGATGACACATACGAGCTTGGCCAAAAATGTCGACGGCTCCCAAACTTGAATGGTAGTCATGAACAACACACGAAGATGCCGGTTCATATGTTGACGGTGCCAAGTCACATGAATGGATGAACAACGCACGAAGATGCTAGTTCATGTGGTGACGGTGCCAAGTCACATATGATTCAGCAGCGACAATGATAAGGAGAAAAATGGTAACAAGTATAAACCAATTTCAGTCTAACAATATTTGAACAATCAACCATCGCAGTATAAGAACACAACCAACGCCGGTAAATGATTTCTCCTGCAGCGTATAAAACATTAACACTCCCTCTTATCAAAGGAGAAGTCATTCATATGCCATAGTGTGTCTCAACCTGACAAGCACAATGGAGCTGCAACCAAAAAATGTCAATAACAGAATCTCATCACAGATTTTCTCAACATAATATTGTCATCTCAGCATGACATTCACCATGGCTACTCCTAGAGGGTGAAAGCATAGTTCAAAGACTCGGACTCGTCAAACCCAAAAATTGGACTCAGACTTGGACTCACGAAAGGACTCGGCAAAAGGAAAAAACCGTGGTTTTACATAAAACACAAAGAAATTAATGCATTTGAAGAACATAAGAGCCATAATTGATGTATTTTGCTGATGTGATCAAGATCAAAGACCAAATAAGAGAAAAAGTGAAAAAAAAACTTTTTTATGGCTTGGTTGGGCATTTGGCTGGGCTGTGCGAGTCAATCAGAAAAACTCGCGAGTCCATCTCAAAGACTTGTGCGAGTCATTGGAAAAACATGCTAGTAATTGGGCCAAGACTCGGCTGGACTCGGCTCGCGAGTCCATGGTGAGTCGACTCAACTGGCCATTAAACTCGTGAGTCCACACGAGTCCTTGCAATTCCACACGAGTTTTTGAACTATGGGTGAAAGAATAGAAAATTAAGTCATGGGGTCTCACACATGACTTTCAGCATGGCTACTCCCAAAGGGTGGAACAAGGGCTTTCACCTCAAACTTCTTTCGCAAAGAAGAATGCATTAACAAGGGATTGCACCTCAAACTTCTCCCTCACGGAGAAGAACTTATTAACAAGGGATTGCACCTCGAACTTCTATCTCACAGAGAAGAACTCATTAACAAGGGATTGCACCTCGAACTTCTCCCTCTCAGAGAAGAACTCATTAACAAGGGATTGCACCTCAAACTTCTCCCTCTCATAGAGAAGAACTCATTAAAACAAATAAAATATCATCTGAATGTTGAGACTCCCTCTCAGCTGAGAGTCCCTCTCAATAGGGCCAGCATTATCATGGCTTTGATTATCACAAAACCAAGAAATTGGCTCCAATGTTTGTCCAACAATGAGCTTTTGCAGTCACACTGCTACACAAGCTTGGTGATCCTCTGTAAAGGACTTGGCTTTCTACATCTACCACTCAAGCTCCCTCTAAATCTGATTTCTACAGCTGAATAGTCTCCCTCTGAATGTCATTTCTTCCTCTTCGAAGAAACTAATTGCGATGACAATCTGAATAGGTTCTTTCTCTTTAATGAAGTTATGTGCCACCAATTCAGTCCCATGACTGCAAGTAGCGTTCCCATGTTCATTTCTATACCCTGCATGACTTTGCATGTAATCTCTCATCATCCAGTTGCTTCTGGATCCGTCCTGGAAGCATTTTTAGAGAGATTAACAATAGCTCATAGAATCAAACTATTCATGAAGAGAAAATATACAGATCAATGCTAAAAGAATACATAATTCACTATTCTCAATATTATAGCATGAATTAACTACATAAAATTCATGATCAATATTCAAATGCTTATCTCTTTATTGCCTAAATTTTCTCACAATCCATCAATAGATCTTTTGCCATCACATAGTTATAGTGCAGGAAGAGAATGAAAAAATTTGAACACTAGTACGTCCGCTATCCTTATAGACATGAATGCCAAACATGTAAGCATAGACGAACATGACAGCATTCTCCCTATCTTGGTAAGAAGCTTCATCGGAGATTCTACCCTCCAAGATTCTTCAGCTACACGTTCTCATATGAATCCCTCATTTTGAACAGCCTATTCGACTCCCATTAGATATCATGATTCTTCTTGAATCCAATTGCTCTATTCTGGTTCAGATAGTTTCCTTAGATCCGCTCTGATACCATGTTAAAATTTGAACTGGAATGTAACAATTTCAAAATTTATTAAAATGCAACACACAAAGTGAACAAGAAACACGAGACTTATCTTGGGAAAACCCTCCTCTTGAGGGCGAAAAACCCAGCCCACAAAATGATGATCCCTTTATTTAGATATCAAAACAATTACAATGTCTACTTGCTTATGGTTGAAGATATTAAGCAATCAATTAGAAGCCTTTATTGCAAGATAAAGGAATACACAAAGAACTTTATCTTCTCAGAGATACACACACAAAGTCTTAGCATAATAAAGAATCCAATCATACACAGATCATGTATTCCACAGTGATATTACACTTGCACACAAAACACCACTATCAGTGTATCTGACTTTGTCACAATAAATTCTGCTAAGACCAAAACCTGATCAGCTTGCTCCATCATAAGACTTCTATCAATGCATCGACCATGCAGTTCTATATGAAAGAACCCCTGTAACAATGAAGAGTTTTCTTAGAATATGCTCCAACGCTGGAATCTCTAGCATCACCGACCACCAAAGAGGCATTACAACATAATAAAAGAACTCCCGCGAATAGCAAGAGACGACACATACGATCTTGGCCAAAAATATCGACGGCTCCCAAACTTGAATGGTAGTCATGAACAACGCACGAAGATGACTGTTCATATGGTGACTGTGCCAAGTCACATGAATGGATGAACAACGCACAAAGATGCCGGTTCATGTGGTGACGGTGCCAAGTCACATGATTCAACAATGACAATGATAAGGAGAAAAATGGTAACAAGTATAAACCAATTTCAGTCTAACAATATTTGAACAATCAACCATCGCAGTATAAGAACACAACCAACACAGTTAAATGATTTCTCCTGCATTGTATAAAACATTAACACAAAGAAGAATAAAAAAAAGAGACAAGCTAAAAGATTAAATATTATCCAAAAGAAGTGATCAAAACAAAGGAAAAGAAAGCAACTGAACTTGAAACAATACAATAAGATAAAAGACAAGGTCTTAATCACAAAAACCAAAGATTAACTTAACAAGAAACAAAACAAAAAAGCACTAAAAAACGAAAGTAAAAGCTACAAAAGTAGAAAGACAACCCTAACATTTAGAAAGTAAACCTACCGAAAAAGCAAAAATTATCAAAAAGGTGAAAGAAAATCAAAACAATAAAGTAAAATATTAAGACCAAAAACTAGACTACTAGAAGGGCAAAATTGAAACCAAGCTAGTCAAAAAGAAAAAATTATTAAAAGTGAGAGAGAATTTAAACAACAAAAAATAAACAATAATTTAATATATTAAAACTAAAAAATAGACCACTATCTGACAAGGACAAAATTGAAACCAAACATAATGCTGATAAAAATTGGGATAACTAGTGAAAAAATTACCAACAATAAAAGGAGGGAACATGAGGGAGAAATAAGCAAGGAGGGAGTGATGAGCAAAGGGAAGAGAGGAGAACGTCAGTGCATAAAAGAAAAAGACGAAGGAGAAGAAAGAGAAAGGAGTAGAGTGAATAGACTAACCATAGAAAGAAGGTAAGAGGATACACAAGAGAGAGCATTCAAAAGGCTTGTTAGGCTGGTCTAGATGACACCCTTCATCTTGATTGAGGCTGGTAGCCTAGATTTTGATGGTAATAACCTCTTGGAGTTTGTGTTTAAAAAAATTATCTTCTTTGGTCATAAATTGCTTGTTCTCAAGGAAGATGTGGTGTTTGGTATGGTAGTAGTGCTCAACAAGACAAATTTGGAGTTTCTATCATGTCTAATATTTGCATATGTTCTTTGATCCTAGTGTTGATAGATTGACCCATTTCTCCTATATAGGTTTTATATAAAACAAATATATAATAAAATAAAAAAGATATGTAAATAGTTAATATTTATTGTATAAATTTACAATAAATAACAAATAGTGTCCTTTTCGTGCCTGATTTGTACATCGATGATTGGATGACCCAAAATGATCCTACTCTGAATATTCGACCATTCATCTTTGCAAATCATGATAAACATGAGGAATGTAATGTCCCCTTTTTATCAGACATGGATTTTAGAGGATTGGCCTATTTTTCTTACCCTCGTAGGTTGATGAGTTGGGATAGAGGGTCTCTTGAGGTTTGTATAATCTGCAGAGTTCAGTGGTTTCCAGTTTTGGCCTTCGTTTGGTATTTCTAGGGCTCCATTTGCCATACTTACTATTTATAGTAAGTAAGAGGTTGATCGAGAAGGGCTCTTTCTATTTTTAGTAAGACAGTATACGAATAGAGGCTGCAGTGATTGACTCCCTGGTTCAGACGACTCATTCAAAATAATAAGTATTTAATTAGATTAATATTTTAATGGCCTTTAATGATGTTTAATTATTTAAGTTATATTATAAAGTTATAAATTGACTTTATAATAAAGTGGGGGCCATGTTGAGGGTAATGAGTAATTAATACTCATTAATTAGAAGTGTGCTTTATTAAAAATATATTATAAAGTCAACTCATTATTATAAAAGCAAATATCAAAATCATTAAAGGGTCTTGCTAATGAAGATTCATGGTGAAATATTATAGAAGAGCCTTGGAGAGAAATCAAAATTCATTCATGACTTGTTATTTGCTCTTGTTGTGTGAAGAGAAATTTGGAACAAGGGTTTTATTATTTCAGACTTGGAGAATTGTGAATTCTTCAAAGCTTTACAAGCATTTGAGGTGTTGAAAGACACTGATATTTGCTAATTGGGTGACTCATTTCAAGGTTATCAATTGTGCTCAATTGTAAGAGAATTTAATTGGATTGCAGCCATACAAGGGTTTGAAATCCAAGTATATAAATCAGATTATTTGCAGAGATTGGAGACTCGTCAATTAATACTGATTGCAGCCATTAGAAGCCAGTGTGTGGAGTATGAAATGCAGCCATAGGGTTTAAAGAATGCCACACGAGTCACTAGAAGGTGACGTTAGTGTTCTAGAGGGCATGTTTGAGGGTTTTTGAATGTCATTGGCTCATTTCTACATTGGAGTTTATGGATATTAATTTTCAGACAGAGCTGCAATCAATTTAAGATAACATCTCAAGCTGCGATCCATTATTAGGTTTTCTATATTATGTGCTTAGTAGTTTCAGATTTCAATATTTGCAAATAGTTTTATTGTAAGTTGTTTGTAATCAAAATAAGGAGTTATAAGGCTGCACAACAACTATTTGTTGAAATGGCTTTCTTGTAGCTATTCATTTCAGTTCATATTGAATCTCTAGTATGCATGTCAAATGTTTGTGAAAATGTCCATTGGTTGTAGGTGAACATTTTACATGTAGAAATCATATGTATGCATTCAAAAAGACAGAAAGTATTGCATTTGCATTTTAGCTCTTTGCCTAGATATCTTAGTAATCATTTGCAAGCATTTAAACTTCATTTGAAACCATTCCAAGCAAACAAAAATAATCTGAAAATAAAAGACAGCAAGATAGAGCTTGCATGCAAAGTTTTTGACAAAATGTCAAACATTTGAAAAGTTAAGTAATTTGGTGTTTGTCAGAGTTAGAACCTGTTGGGGTTTTTTTTTTTTTTTTTTGGTCGTTAAGGGGCCGAGGCCGAGTAATATATATTAAACTATTAATAAACATACATAAGTTTAAAGAGTATCAAAGGCTCTTTGAGAGAGACCCAGTAAGCATAAAATATCATACAAAAACCAGAAGCACTGGTATGGTCCCAAAATGTCTATGCTTCAAACTGAGCAAAGCAAATCAAAAACCTGCTAAGGTAAGATACTAAGATAGGAAAGATAGCAAAAAACTAGAGGTAGTCCTGCACCCAGGCTAGTTTGAGGCCGAAGTGGAGTTCTGATCTGAGGAGCTTGAAGAAACATCTAGGATGAATGCGCAAGCACCCAAAAACTGCATCTAGGCTACCTTGAAAAGGAAACATGCTGCTTTTTTGCCAGATAACCAAAAATCTCCAAGTGCCGTGAGTGTCAAGGCAGAGTACTCATGAGAATAAGCATACTCCAGGTGAATGTCCTGAGAAACATCCCATCCGTCAGCAATGAAGTGAAACAACAAGATGAGGAGTGCTGCCATTTACTAAGCTCTCCGCTAAAAATAAATGAGGTTGTCATGTCAGCCTTGCCTAAGCCTTCAACTTGTCACTAAAACCTCAAAATTGGGATCACTGATCTCCAAAGAAGCATGCTACCTACAAACGGACAATTACTTGAGTAAACTGGGAGAAGGTGATTTGAAATTCTCATATCCGTTGAGGTGAGGAGTTCAAGAAGATGTTCTTCAAATGTGTTCCTCTAGATGCCAGGTCAGCCAAATCATCTGCCAGAGTATTCCCTTCATGAAAGATGTGATTGATTGTTATTGAATCGAATCTGCTAATAGACTGTAGAATGACATCCAGGAGAGCTTGAAGGCGCCAATTTTGAGTTGTCCTTATTCTTGCAGCATTAATTGTCAACATGGAATCCCCTTCAATTTCCAATTTCCTCACTCCTATCTCATTTGCTAAAGCGAGACCAAAAAGTAAGGCTTTAAATTCAGCCATAGTGTTGGTGTCATGCTCCAATGGTTTGGCTAGTTTAGCTATAATATTTCCTTCTGAAGAGTGAATGATGCAGCTTGCTCCCGAAGGACCTGGATTGCCTTTAGAAGCACCATCGAAATTTAGTTTGAACCAGCCCGAAGCAGGGGCCTCCACACACAGGATGCTCTCAGAGCTTGATTAATTTTGCAACCTCTGCCTAAGGAAAGGGGGGTCTTGAGTCCAAACCAAGTTTTGAACATTTGATCATCCCAACTTGTGTAATATTTGTGTTGAGCTGATTGGATTTGGAGACGGGAATTCATCACTTCTACAATTCTTGCTTCAATTTTGTTAAGAATGGATACCAATTCCATAGATTTGTCTTGAAATAGTCTTCTGTTCCTCTCCTTCCATAATTCCCACAATAAAATAGATGGGGCTAAAATCCAAAGGTTGCCACATAGACTGTTAACATGTAATTTAGGCCAAGATAATAATAATTGTAACAACTCTTTTGGGAGGGCTGACAACCAACCTAATTTTGAACATAACCAACGCCAGCATTCTGAGGCAAAGGGGCAAGTTAATAATAAATGATTAACATCCTCTTCATTACAATAGCACAAGGAACATCTGGAAGGGCCCTAGTATCCCATTCTGATAAATTTATCTGCAGTCAGAATTCTGCCCTGAGAAGCTGCCCAAGTGAAAAGGCCTGCTTTCGGAAGACAAGCACTGTGCCAACATAATTGTAAAGGAATTTCCTGTCTGTTGGAACTAGAGCATTCTGACAGAATGTTATATCCATCCTTGACATTATAAGTCCCTGATTTGGCTCCATTCCAAAGGATCTCATCCGAGCCTTGTTTGATAAAGAAAGCTCTATCCTTGATCACGCTTTTAAACCTACTCAGTTCTGAAGGGTCCGGGTTTAGATCTGTGAAGTCCTTCCAATGCCATGAACCATCCACTAAGAATGTTGATGAGGGAATGATATAGTCTTTGAGATATGGTCCCCAGGCAGCCAAACAAATCTGACTTAACTCATTTGGACCTAGCAACGAGTTAATGCTTGGAAGCCCCCCCCAAGAATCCTCCCAAAATCTAGCTGCATTACCCTCTTTTATATTCCAAGTGACATTTTTATCAATAACATGCCTAGATTTGATTATGAAGTTCCATATCCTTGAGCCTCTTGGGAGAGATTGCAGGCGAAACATCTCTTCTTCAGAATGGTTCCCAAGGTATTTACCTCTTAAGATTCTAACCTACTTTAAGTTTTGATTTTTCATAATTTTCCAATAGAGCTTGGCCCCAAGAGCTTGATTTTGCCATAGTTGGTTCTTTATGCCCGTTCCTCCATTTGTTTGTGATTTGCAAATCTTATCCCAAGAAATGAGTGCGAATTTCTTATTTGTATCAATCCCTTGCCAAAAGAATTTCCTTAATCTCTTGACCATGTCCATGTATCCCTCTGTAGATAGAGAAAGGCAAGACATTAAGTAAATGGGAATTGCTGACAATGTTGCTTTAATCATAACTAATCTGCCAGCCCAAGAGAGCCATTTGGATTTCCAACTATCCATTTTCCTATCTAGTCTCTCGTTGACGGGTTTCTAAATTTGGGAGGATCTCAAGGTTTTGTCTATTGGAATGCCCAAATACAAGCACGGGAGGGATCCTGATTTGAAAGCCAAAACTTTTTCAATCTGTTGCTGAAGTTTCTTCTGTGTGAAAAAAGAAAATCACTGATTTTTCTTTATTTGCCATTTGACTCGAGGCTTTGGCATAATTCTCTAATAATAGATTGATCTGCTTAGCCTCCTGAATACATCCCTTGCCCAAGAGAAGAATGTCATCCGCAAACTGTTGGTGAGTGACTGCTCTAACAGAGGAAGCAATTTGAACACCTTTGAGAAAATTCTGCTCTTGTAATCTGATCAAACCCCGCCCCAGAGCTTCGGCCATGATGATGAATAAGAAGGGAGAAAGGGGATCTCCTTGTCTGATGCCATTGGAACTTTCAAAAAAACCTTGAGGGGAACCATTCACTAAAACAAAAAATTTAGGAGTAGATATACAATAAAAAATCAAATTGATCCATGCCTTAGAAAAGCCAAAGCTTTCCATAGATTTAGCTAAGAATCTCCAATCCACCTTGTCATAGGCTTTTTTGATATCTAATTTAATGATCATACTAGGCTGTTTGTTGTGTTGGATAGAATGGATTGCTTCTTGAGCTATGATAATCCCATCAAAGATTGATCTACCGAGAACAAATCCAGTCTGTTCTTCCCCAATGATTTTGGGGAGAATTGTCTTCATTCTATTTGCTAAGGCTTTAGAAATAATCTTATAAATTGTATTACAGAGAGCAATGGGTCTAAATTCATCCATACATGAAGCCTGTTCTTTTTGGGGAATTAAAGCAATGAAAGTGTTATTAATCTCTGTTAGAAATCTACCTGAACTTCTAGCCGCCTCCAAAGCTTCTGTGAGATCTTTGCCAATGATATCCCAGCAATGAAGAAAGAAATTAGGTGGAAAACCATCCGGGCCTGGAGCTTTGTCAGGGGCCATCTGAGATATGGTACTCTGAATTTCACTTTCCGAAAATGCTTTTGAAAGCATTTGGTTGTCTCCCTTCGAGATTAGCTTGGGAATATTGTCCAATAAATCTTGTTGACATTTGAGCGGAGAGCTACTCGAGTTATTCAGCAATTTTGTATAATAGTTGACAATTTCCTTTTGGATCTCCTGTTGATCTTCCAAGAGAACACCAGTAGAATCTTTTATCTGCGTAATCTTATTCCCATTTCTGCGGTTTTTGGTGCTGGCATGAAAGAATTTTGTATTCTTATCTCCTTTTGCCAACCAGCATTCTCTTGATTTTTGACGCCAAAAGATTTCCTCCTTTGAAAGAATGTCTTCCAATTCTTTAAGCAAAACTTTCTCTTCTGCAAACCTGTCCTGATCCATCCCAAATTGCATGATGGATTGGTTTAAGCTTGCTAATTTTTGCTCGATATCCTCCTTTGATTTGAATATATTCTTAAAATATGTTCTATTCCATATTAAGAGCTTTTGCTTAATATACTTCAGTCTGGCCACAAAACAAAATAACTTGGAACCTTCCACTTTGAAATCCAGCCACCATTCAGCAACCAAAGCAGAAAAGTTTACCTCTTTTAACCACATGTTTTCAAATTTGAAGGGACATCCTTGGGGTTTGTTACTCTCCAAAATATTTAATAGAATTGGAAAGTGATTAGAGCCAGAAGTAGGAGAAATGAAAGCTTTTAGGTCGAAGGGAAAAATTGTGATATACCCTTTGAAGAAGAATCTATCCAATTTCTCCGAGATGCTGCAAATGCCCATTCTTCTGTTAGACCAAGTAAACAAGCCATTCTCCATTTCAATTTCCATTAAATTTTCTCTTTGTTGCCAATCTGTGAAATTTGTTTGGGATTGGGAGACTCTTTGGGATCCACCTAGCTTGTCAGAAGGATGAGAAATAGCTTTGAAGCCCGCCCCCACAATGAAAGAACCTGCCTGCCAATTTACAAAACAGTTTGAGATTTCCTCCCAGACTTCCATTTTCCTTTTATTAGAAATGGGACCATAAACGTTCACAATGTGTATGTTGAGGTTTGAGCGTGAACTTGCAATGTTCCCACCACCAATCCAATTCGAGTTGCAATCCAATGGAATGAAGGAGTGAAGTCTTGAATTCCACAAGATCGCTAGGCCTCCAGAGGACCCAATTGCATCCACTCCAGAAGTTTGCCAGTCTCCTAAAGACTTTGTAAAAGTTGCTAATTGTTCCTTATTCAGCTTAGATTCTTAGATTAATACAACCTCAGCTTTGGTTGCAAGTATGTAGCATTTGACGACATGCTGCTTGTTAGGGGCATTGAGTCCCCTAATGTTCCATGAGATGATTCTCATTGGAACTTGGGAAGGAACTTCCCCTTCCCTACATTTAGATAGGCTGTGATTTTAGTCTGATCAAATTCTTCCCCCATTTCTTGGGGTTCTTACAAGGAACTTACATTAGTTTATTTCAACCATTCGATGTTATAGCTTACGATCAAATATAAGCCACGTTTTTCAGCTATTTCAAATTTTTTACAACTATTATTGCTGTTAGATCTTTGATTGATGATTGGATGATAGCAACTGAGTTTTGGCGATGGAGGAAAGGGTTTTAATGTGAAGCAACCTGCTAAAAAAAGTTACCCATTGACTCGGAGACCATGAGGAATGAAAATTAAGCGAACAAAGCCTCTTTTTTCACCTGCAAATCTCCCTCACAGCTGCTGCATCAACGCCTCATCCACACACAACCATGTGGGATACATAGACGAGAAAAACATGAAAAGACCCTAAAGCTTTGTATAGATCCACGTGGATACATAGACAAAAATTGCAAAAAAATCCTAAAAATGTATTTTTAAAAAAAATTGATTTTTAGTAAAAAGATAGCATGTTTGGTCTTCACAGATATTTAGACTAAGTTCAATGGATTTTTTGCAATGTTTTGAAGTTCACTAAATTTTGAACTTCATGTCTGGAATTCAACAAACCCTGCGGCTTAGTTAACAATAGTAATAAAAAGCTTATTTGATACTTTATTAGGATTCAATTGCACAGTTTTTGAGTCAATCTCATTGATCTATATTTCATGGGTAATGGCTCACAAAAAATCTTTCATGAGCATGAACGGTCTCCTTAGCACTCATTACATTTGGGTGATACTTATAGGACTGAAGCATTGAGACTTCTCAAGAGGACACCAATCCCAATACTGCTTTGAATCAAATGCACTGAACCATGTAGTTCCCCCCGAGATCAATTGCACTTAGCTTGCTACCCCCCTTTCAAAGCCTTTAGTCATGTGCCTTATGGACCATTCATTATAAAGATCTTTAGCTCAATCATTATTAAGTAGCATTTCAAATTACGTGATGCTTTACTGGTATTCAATGGCATAGTTTTTGAGTCAATCTCATTGACTCATATTTGATGAGTAGTGGTTTAAAGAAACCCATCTCTCATGAGCATGAATGATCTACTTAGCACTCATTACATCTAAATGATGCTAACTGGGGTGAAGCATTTGTACTTCTAGTGGTTTAGCCATTGTAGTGATATTACTATTCAAGCAATTGAGTCGAAGTAGTAATAGGATGGGTGACCTCCAAGGCTGAGTCAAAGTACTGTTGGGATAGGTGACCTTGCAAAGGCTTGACGCTAAACCCCTATGTGCATCTCCTAGATGCAATGAATGCTAAGTGGACTATTCATACTTATGAGAGATGGTTGTCAAGAATCGCTACTCATGAAATATGGGTCAATAAGATTTTCTCAAAACTATACAGTTGAATCTTTATAAAACAACACATAATTTGACACGTTGAAAACACCATTTACTTGATAGTTATAAGCGGTGAAACATGGGGACATGTTCTCTCCCCCTTAGATCCTTGCATTTCCAATACAGGAACATCTTTGCGGTGCGGGGATGGGGTGTCCCCCTGCTGTCTTGCAACTACCATTGGGACATCTGGAGACATTTGAGACAACCTGGTGTCTCGGCAACACCCAAGTGTCCCTTGAATGCCTTGGGGACGTTTGGAAGTCTTTCGTCCCCAAATGTCTCAAAAGTGTATTTTTTTTAAATTTCCTTTTTTCTTTGGGGGGGGAGGTTAGGGTTGACCCATCACAAATTGATGAGGATGGTACGACTTCAAATGCAGGGCTGATTGGTTTTAATTTGACAAATCTTGACCATGAGGAGTCCAAAATTTCTAGTGATGAGGAGTTTGGGGATGAGTAGAGTACTCCCTTCACTAGATTTTGACATTTTGTACTTATTTTGATATCATGCTGCTCACTGTAATCATCTTTATGATATCTTTGATATAATAGAAATCTCCACTTTGACAATTTCATTTGTCAAATACTATTTAGTATTCAAGTATTTAATATTAAAATGGAAATCTTAAATCTTAGTATTTAGTATGCAATTTTGCCATTTTATGAATTTGCCAAAGTTTCATTTGAAATGTAATTCTTACACATCTTTTCATAACTAGCTTTTCATGTACTATATATATATATATATATATATATATATATATATATATATATATATATATTAGCACTCTGCCATCCGCCCCGCTTCTCCCCATGCCATTCCCTTGCTATCCCCGAACTTAGGCCCTTTGTCCCCCCATGCCGAAACTTGGTGGAACACTGGTTATAAGTAAGCTTAAAAAATCAACGACAATGGTATAATATCAATTTTCCTTTCAATTATTCATTGAATTAAGTTATTAGAGGCACACAAAACATCACAGTGGTACATGCTACATTTATTGCCATCCCCTCCCAAATTGTATCTGAATCCGTATTGAGTAGATCAGATGCACATATGGTAGATATACCCTACCAGATCCAGTAAGTTAGCTTATAGGGTTTGAGAACATCACTCAGCATGCTTCAAGGGCTTACTAGATAAGGTTACTATGTACCTGTCATTGAAGGATAAAAAGAAAGTGGCTTGAGGAATTCACTTTATTGTTTATTCTGGTGTTATCACATTAATCTTCACCCTTGGGAAGTACTTTGTTAATATCTCAGACCTGGTCAAGTACAACAGCACTAATTTCACTCCAAAGTAATTTTTAGTTATAACAGCAAAATTGGGATTTTGTTCAGTCATTTACATGAATTCAGGACCAAAACATTTAGAAGAGTTAATTTGTAATTAAAAAGAAGCCAACGGAGCTAAGCCACACCTTGTCTAGTGGTTGAACTGGACAAATACATTGTGAAAATAAGAGAGGGCCAATGACACATTGCTCAAATCGTCCTATGGAAGAGTCAAAACAGTGTATTGGATCCTTGCTGATGTCAAACAAGGTCAGCGGTTTTTCCACATTGAAAAATCATACAACTTCATAGTATCTATCTATCAATATTTCTTGCTCATCCCATTACATTCCTTGCTCCTTGATGATTATAATGAAGTCTTCAAATTGCATATTGTTGACAATGTTGAAAATTAAAATCGTACTAGATGAAAAGTGGAAAGGTATTAGGTGTTGATTACATAGTTCTTGGACTCTCCAGGACTCTCCATGTCCTGGTAAGTTTTGAGTCAAGTGACCCTGACCAAGTCCCAGGGGCCAGGACTCCAGCAACTCGGCCTAGGCAAGACTCCCCAGAAATCTAGCTTTTGCCGAGTCTAGAGTCGGGTCAGCCTTGACGAGTCTATGCCAAGTTCGAGTCTGGGAACTATGGCTGATTATACCACATTGAAAGTAGTTGTGCAATAAAGAAGGCTTACAAGGCATTAATGTACCCAAACCTTTGCCAATTCAGAAGCAGACTTTAGGGTGAAAGTCCTCTAGTTGATATGTTAGCATCCTCCTCTACTAGGAGACTGGGACTAATATCACTTGAAGCTGTTTGCATCCTTTGTTGTTCCCCCGATATGTAATTTTCCTAGCAACTTTCCCTTTGGAACTAACATTCGTTAGAGTTGTTTGTGTTTGTGGATTTGTGAATATTACCAATGTACTTGAGAGAAATGGCATAGAATAAATACCTACTCCTGAGGAATAGCTCATTCAAGGATGACTTGAGCATAACATACCACACGAAGTTAAAAATCCCATAAAAATAGAAGTATCTAAATAATTTTTCTCTCTGTCTTTTCTTATCCTTCTCTTATTTATTTAAAGAAGGCTATTACTTTTGTTCTGATAAATCCAGGGTACATCAACAAGGCTCATATCACTGCATTTCTTTAAGCATGATTCAGAACCTTATGGATAATGAGTTGGCCTGCAGAGACAAGGCTCGTGTATCAACTGACAGTGGCCATAGTTGGAAGAAGTAAATAAAATATAATCACAATTGCTGAAATGCTAATAAAGATTAGATTATAAAATATTATTTGCTAAGGCTAGAATGCATGCAAATTAGAAATAATGTATTCCTTTGTAAGAAGCTATCTGTACTAACTGAATGCCACTTTTGATAATTGATGTTTGAACTAATCTTCTATCGTGGAGTGACAGACTCAAGTGCCCACTTAAATGTGATAGAGACAAATATGATCAGATGCCAAATGTCATAGTAAGTTGATTAACATCATAATTATGTACACAAACAAAAACTCCGACATGATTAACATGTACTTACACTCAGTGGCCTCAGTTTTCTGTAATTAGATTCGATTTCCCTTTTTTGGAATCAGAGCATTTGGATTTAAGTTCAATCATTTGAAAATACAATCATCCTGCACATGTTTTTGTGTTATTATTTATTCATTATTTAATAAATCAGGTACACGTTAAAAAATTTATTTTGCAGGGTGTAGCTTGGTTGATAGCTGTCCTTGTAATAATTATCAACGGTTACCTTCTGGTGGACTTCTTTGCAAGTGAACTTCTCAGTATGGGGGCTATGATAATACTAATTGCCATAACGGCTGTATATATCGGTTTTATAATTTATTTGGTTGCCCAAGCAATATGGCCGGACAAATCACGTGCAACATTTGCTAAACTACTCCATTAAGACAGGTTATTGCTTCCCTTTATTTTATTCTGCTGATTGAAAATAACCTTCTGAAAGAGATGTGCTAACAAAACTTCTTTATATTGCTTATTTAATATTCTCTAATTTGTTGTCTTCCTTTATTTAGTTGGACGGGAAGGAAAACATGCTAGAATTTTTCTAGCTTGTGGTATATTCAGAAGAATTATATTACCTTCATAAGTCTAATAGGAAACAGAGAGTTTAAAGACGATTTGAAATCTCAAGGCTTAATGAAGACATTGAAACATTTTACCTTTCATTGTAATGTGTCTAAATCCCTCTTTTAGTTGAGATGGGATATGTACAGTAGAGGAGAGATCTCTTTGACTCTTTTATCTTGGGGATTTCTTTGACTATGATACGACAAAGTGAGTCTTCAAGATCTCGTTGTTTGGTGGTTTCCTTCTTTCCTAAAAGGATCCCTCCTTCTATAAAGGAACATGCACTCTGGTAAGATAATAAAGTCAACTTAATTTTCAGAAAGCATCCGGTCAAAGGGATAAATTATTTGATTCTCAGTGAGCATTGCATTTCCATCTTCAAAAATGATAAGGGGATGGTGGTTAGCTTTCAATCTCTCTTGATTAGTGTCAATGTAATCAGTGAGCTTGTGGAAGTGGAAGTAAGGGGCTGTTGTGAAATGTCCCAATTTATGATATTGACGATGAAGTTCATTGTTGAGGAGTTTTTATAGTGCCTTGTCACTAGATAAGGTGAATAGTGGCCCATCACATTTGATAATTTAATTTTGTTCTTATGCTCCTCTTTGACCTATTTAATGTTTTTGTACACATCCCAATCCACTACATGTGATCTTAATTGGGAATTTTGTAATATTGTAATTATATGAATAAACATGTTGACGTTATTCCCAAAAGGAAAAGTTGATTGAAATGTCTTGTTCTCATCCACAGTTTGAATTAACCCTTGTTCTCCTTCAATTTGTACATTTAAGCACTTCTTATTGTCTTCTTTAAGCAGTTCTCGGTTTATTGATTCTCCTTTTCTAGTCACACTGTTACATCATAGTATTTTTTCAAGTTTCCCATGTCTAGGAAAAATACTATGTCTTCCCATTCATTTGTAGGTAGATGACTGGCTTTTACATGTCAAGGATTATGATTCAATGATTGGTTATTCTACATTGTTTTAGACAGATGATTTGGCTTCTACATGTCAAGGATTATAAGTGAATGACTCCTAACTCAACATTGTTGTATTATCAGTGAGTCATATCTCTTTGTATATCAGGAAATAGATTGCCAACAAAAATCAACCATTTATCTGATTCTTGTGTGGGAAGTTGGTAAACCTTGAGAATGCTCTCTCCCAATTGATGTCATACTCCTTACCTCTTATTTGTTCTTTCTTTTTCACTTGGGACTATATGTCCAATCTCAAGTTGTATTTTTGAGTGAAACACTTTCCATGACATATGGTTGTTCATTTATCCATTAATGAAATATTTTATATGTTGTCATGGTAATTCATCAATTTGTGCTATAAGTTTTAACAACTCATGTAATATAAAAGAACTCTACTACATTCTACCACTCCAACAACATATGACATGTTTCTTTTCCCTAGTGTGTATTTTGACTTGAGAATTTTAGTTGGAGGTCACATTTATGCTCTTGCTACTAATTCCTCAGGGTTTTCACTACTTGCATCTTTCATTTTTCAGTGATAAATTTTGGAATCCTTCACAACTTTTGCTGCATATTCGTAATGTAGTTGATTACATCATGTTCAGAAACAATGGGTTGTCAATCATAATTGTAGGAAGTAGTGGTTATGTGTATTTACTCAATAATTATTTATTGTTGTTGATAATTTAGATCTCATGGGTCTAGGTCCCAGTCTTGAATTTATTTCAATCTGTCTAGATTTAACAATCATAAAACATTGTACCTATAAGAAATAACTTGATTTTAGTTTCTTTGAATTTTAAGTCTTTATCTACAAACCATTCTTCATCTTTTCTTACTCAAACAAACACCCTCTTTGCATATTGAATGAGATTCTACACAATTATGTGCCTTTTCACAGTCATGATATACACACACTTGTGTATTTAAAAAATGTTGACATTATGTAACATTTGTAATTCTTAGTTATTCATATACCATTGTTTGTTTGTCTCTTAGATTGATGAAGTTTAATTATTTTGTAATTATGTAAAACTTAGATATGTCAAGGATTGATATCATATTGTATAGTTTGGTGATGTGGATCTCGTTATGGCATGCATAAACAATACAATCAGTGTGTTTTTTGAGCATTTTTTTAATTCATGATCATTTTTCTTGTCAAGTGACAAGATCCAAAGGTGAGAATGTCCTACCATTATGTATAATAATCCAATGAGCAAAAAAATAATATTTGATTGACACCATTCATCAAGCTCTTGAAGATGAATTAGCACTTTATTGTTGTCCTATACTATCACTCTCACCAAATGGAGGTGTAGTATTCAATATAGACACATCAAGGTTCCACACAACACTTAAAATCGTAATCATCAATGTTGTTGAATTAGAAGCAATACGAGTTAACTTCTTTAAAAATAAATCCAACATATAAATACATATTGTTTGGTAACAACAAGGTTCCATGCAACACTTCAAATCACAATCATCAATTTTGTTGAATTATAAGCAAGAGTTAACTTAAAAAAATTTAAATCCAACATATAAATACATATTGTTTGGTAAAATGAACTCCAATTGGAATTTGTGTATGAAATTCAATATTCCAAAATGCCACTTAAAGATGTATTATGACATACTTACATCAATAGAAAATGGGACACTGACCTTAGTTTCCATCACGATTTGCTTGGGCATTAACGATACACACATCACAAAGCTTGACCATTTTTGCAACTATATTTATTATAAAATGGGAAGATCAAGGCTAACATTGGTGACTTTTCTCATGTAAAGTCTTTGGAAGGACTTAGAAATTTTCCACCATTTAAATATGACTACTTTGAAAAAAATAAATACAAGAAAACAACTTGCCATTTATAAGAGTGTTATGAAAATATTTTATGTCGACTGAAATAAATTCTTATTTCAAATATGTTGTGCTCCTCTAGTGTGATGTATATGACATATTTGGAAGAATATTAAATGCTTTATCACTTGACATGATATTACATAAAAAAATTGGATGTTCAATTACAATGTAACATGCCAGCCTATAGATGCTACTAACATTGATATCATAAATACATCTATTGAAAAGATGCCAAGGCGTACCACTTTCAACACCTATCTAACATATTTGACACCAATGTAAGTGCCTTGATATTGATATCTCTTGGTATCTTTTAGGTAGATGTATTTAATATATCTAGTGAAACTACCTATAAATTTTCCATTTGAAGTATCACTTTCAATTTTCTATGGCATTTGAGTAATTTATGGTGTAACTTATATACTTGGCCTTTCACAATTATTTGAGGCTTTTTTAGATTTTATTACTTATATTTGTCTTATGTTTTCTATGCATCCATACTTTGGGGTCTTTTTACAACAACTCACTGTCTTAGTCATTCATATTTGTCATTGGCATCTTTCTTGTGGTATACAGTCCTTTGATGTAAGTACATTCAAAACCATTTGTCATCATACACTTTGATTATTATTGCCAATTCTACATTTAGGGGTTGATGGACTATTGCACTTGTGAAGTCTATTATGCCACTACAATTAACAAAATATTGTATGAATAGTGACAGTAGGTGTTTAATGCAATTTGCAAACAAGGCAAATGGACAATCAACTAATAATTACTTAGAGTTACACAATAAAAGCACAAGAACAAGGAAGAATGATGAAGAGTCACGTAGTTTCACAATCAATGTTGAGGATTAGTGGTGACCTTGCCTTTGACCCTCCATTACTACTTTGTTGGCAATTGTAATGTCCCCAATTGAGTATTATTATAATATGATAATCTATATGCATTCCTAAGGATTTTTGGGATAAATATTGACCCAACAATGAAGTTTATATTAATTGCAATGTTTTTAATTAAATAAGTTAGGAAAGGACAATGATCCTTTAAGTCACAAAATTTAAAACAACTTAAGATTAAACCCAAAAAGTCACATAGGCCCATACTAAGATCAAAACTGGCACACAAGCTAAAGACAACTACTAAAGATAGAAATATAAGAGGAGGATGCATGCATGCCAGAAACTAGCATAATAATAGGCACGAAGGCCTAAGAAAACCATGAAACCAAAAAATGTACAAGGAAACAATAAAAAAGAATAACATGACTTGTCATCCAGAAGAACCCTTTATAAGTTTCCACTTGTCCTTAGGGAGTAGGACTTAATCCACTCATCTTTAATCTTCTTTTTTCCTATCCCAAAATCTTTAGCATCATTATTTCTATTTTGTTTCTTTTTTTCTTCCTTATCTTAGAATAACTTGAAATAGTTCCCGTTATAGTTAAAGGAATCAATCTTAGGCTCCAAGCCTAAAATACGAATATAGAGGTCAACATGTATTGTAAAATTTTAGTTTCCTCAATACCAATATTAATGCCAATGTGGAACATATTCTTTCAACATAAACCAAGTTCTTGTATCAATGTCCTCCCCATCCCTCTTATGATCCCTAATATCAACCTCTTCCTCTTCCTCCACATTATGCTCGTCTTCTTTATCATTTTCAATATTACTTCTGAAACAATCGCTCTCAAGACCCTTGCCATTGTCCTCATTATGAGCACTTTCCTCAAGGCTCTCCTCAACAATATGGGGATTAGCCTTTTAATCAGTAGAATCACCATCTTCCTCCTTAGACACAATTTTGTTTCCCTCTAGGATTTGAATTTTTCCCTTGGGACAGGTCATGTGAAGAATTATGGTAATGTTCAAGAGCGGCGACATCATTTTGTGAATTAGCATGATATTTTCTATATGGGCTCACCTTACAAAATGAAATACTTGAAATTTATAAAAGATAATCATTTCATGTTTTATTAATGCACATAATTTTTGAGTTTGTAATTCATGCTATACTATTGGTTAGTAAATCTTGCATGCTTCAATCTTTGGTATTTCTCTTTAGGATAGTTTAGTTTTATGAACTACTTGTAAATCTCTATCTGAAATACTTTCAGGACGAATCAAGAGGCATATGTGATTGCATTCAAGAGAGAAAGAGCTTGATGCTTGCAGTCATGGGATTGAGTTGATGGATGAAACTTTTATTCAAAGAAATAAAATATCCTTTAGAGGGACAAACCTACAGAAGCAACCTTGGACGAGAAGATTAGAAGGTTGATATCACATTCAGAAGAAGTCTGACAAACCATCAGAGGCAACCTTGGACGAGAAGGTTAAATGTTGATGTTAGTACTCAAAGCTTCAGAGGGAGTCAGTACAACATCTAGAGGATCTGCCTTATTTGATTTCCAAGGATATTGGTCATATTGATTCATAGGGAGTAAACCATATTGAGATAGTTTCCCTAGTGACCAAGAAACTATAAAAGAAAAAAAAAAAATTGTGATTCAAATGATGTAGTTCCATGTATGTGAGCTAGAAGGCTTTTATGTAGATATCTAGGTCATGATATATCTAGATAAATGGTTGGGCATTCAAAAAAGAGCTTAATGCAGACTAAAGAACAAAGACAAGACTTGCTCGTAGAAGGTTGATATTAGATTCAGAGGGAGTATGATAATTCATCTAAAAACAACCTTGGATGAGGAAGTTGTTACAAGACCTTAAAGGGAGCATCCAGAGCACTATGATCATGAGATTGAGTCCCATGTGTGCTGGCTGAAATGCCTTTATGCTAACTCCTGCATAACTTGGGGTTCACCTAGAATGATGCAGACTATATAAGAGATATAGTGCATAAGTATGCTATTCAAGGTACATTATCACTACAAAACATGTCTTATATTCTCACCAAGTCTCTTGCTAGAGAGAAGGTTGTATACTTTCGAGATAAACTTGGTATGATGGAGAATGAAGACTTAGATGAAAAGGAGTGTTAACATCTGTGATCTATTATCTTGTATGTTATTGCATTCTTCTCTTTGAGAGAGAAGTCTAAGGTGAAAGCCCTTGTTTCCACCCTTTGGGATGAGCCATGATGGATCTACTCTCTGAGATGAGTCAAGATGGATTTCATGTGTGTGACTCCAGGACTTATGGGCCCTCCTGTGAACATTGGAGAAAGGTGATGACTTTTCAACAATGAACACTTGTATTTGATTGATGTTGTGAGGTGACGACTTTGCAACATCTCCATCATGATGGATATCATGTGACTTGATATCCGTGGACATGTCATGATGGTTAGGATCTCTTAGACATCATGGTAGATATCATAAGGTTGATATCATTAAATAAACCATAGATGATTTAGAGATCTTCATGGTGGATATTATGTGATGTAATATCTGTAGACATGCCATGATTAGTCTATATAATATCATGTCTATATGGTAAGTATCACATATGTGATACTAGTGTGCACATATCATAGAAGGCATCTTGAGTACTTGGTGA
Organism: Chamaecyparis obtusa; assembly: GCA_027943335.1. Taxonomy (NCBI): domain Eukaryota; kingdom Viridiplantae; phylum Streptophyta; class Pinopsida; order Cupressales; family Cupressaceae; genus Chamaecyparis; species Chamaecyparis obtusa. Next base: position 17,940 of record BSBK01014302.1, on the reverse strand, counting down.
ATATCATGGACTTGGTATTTGAAGACCATTACTCTGAGTACTTGGTGAGTATCATGGATTTGATACTTGGAGACCATTACTCATGATAATCATTTTTGAGCACTTGGTGAATATCTTGTGAGTTGATATTTGGAGACCATTGCTCTGAGTACTTGGTGAGTATCGTGGATTTGATACTTGAAGACCATTTCTTGTGATATTAGTAAAATGATATAAATTTTAAATGATTATCTATACTCACATATTACATTGAGGTAATATATTTATCCTCCCTAGCTAAGAGGGAGTGTTAATGATTATAGCAGTTTTGTGTGGCTATGGTGAGGATCATAAGTGTTGACATTTGATTGATTTATCCTCCATAGCTAAGAGGGATTGTTGATGTATGTAGCATCAGTCAAATAAATAAAACTGATTATGTGATTATTATAAGAAATGATTTATTACATATATATGTAATAACTGATATTATTTTATATATTAATATGCATATACATATAAAGTTAATCTATATTTATTCTTATAATAACTATATAGTTAAATTAATAAATTAGATTAATGAATCGACATGTCCCATGAAGGGACATGTCTCTTCTTGTCTTTGCCATGTATATATACAAGAGATCGATGCATATGGAAAACACATACAGTCAGATAGTTCTATTACATTTGCAATGATCCTAAAACCTTAGCAGTAAAAAAATTCATAATGTGAAGAATTACTAATCCCCAAGGAGTAGGAATATTTCGTGTTGTTCCATATCACCACTTTCAAACCATCACATTGCAACTTCATCAGTTTGGCAATCAATTTAGGTTCATAGAGAAATACAAACTCCCATCATTTCTTCATTCACCTAGGAATTACAAAACTTAGATTTCAATTGGTTGATAGACCCTTTCACGGCAAGGAAAAAAGGGTAAGACTAGCACTATCAAATATTTTCCACAATTCAACATTCTATTGAAGTGCCTCACAAGAGATATATTCTAAATGTTTCCAAGGTTCTCCCATCTTACCACTTCCTTCACTTTCCTCTCCAAGAACACCAACATCCACTAAAACAAAAGAAGCCTCTATAGTACCCTCCTTAGATGTCTCAACTCAATTAAGCACAAATGGCCTTGCAAGGAGGTTTACGATGGTATATGTGGGGTTCACTCTATTGGTATTACACTATCTAAGAAGTTGATGCAAATTGGTTACTACCAATCGAAAATGGAACATGATGATTATGACTTTGTTAAGAAGTGTCACCAATGTCAGATGCATGGAGATCACATTCATGAACTTGTCTAACAAATCCAACTTGTTACCCCTCCATGGCCCTTCTCTCAATGGAGAATTGAACTCGTAGGAAATATTCACCCCCTTCATCCAATGGACATAAGTTCATTATCACCACTACTAAGTACTTTACAAATAGGATTGAATCCATCCCTCTCACCTATATTACTAGAAAAAAAATTGCCAAATTCATCTTGAACTACATTTTCTTCTAGTATGATGTCCCCCTTTCATCATACAATACTAGACTCCCCTTCAAAAATTAGGATATCTATGAACTTTGTAGCAAATTCTATATCAAACACTAATTCTTTGCACCATATTTCCCTCAAAGTAATGGTCAAGCTGATGCATCTAATAAAAGCATACTAAAAATTCTAAAAAAAAATTCCCTCTACAAAGATCTCAGGTACTTTCCTACATAATTTTCATCAAATAGACTTTGATCTCATAATTATTCATTTGGATATCTCTTGTCAATCCAAATGTTGGAAGGTTTGTGTTTTCTTGTAATGGGGGGTTCTCTTGCGGTTATTTAGTATGGGGGATTCCACTCCATCTCCTTCTCTTCCTTCTTGGTTTGGTGTGTCTTCCTCCAAGAAAAGAAGAAGAAGTCAGGTGATCCTTGCATTTTTTGTGACAAGATGGTATATGTAGTCAATAGGTGTTAGATGAGATTAGAACCTTTAGAGAATGCCATGCAACAACACCACATTTTAGCTCCTCATTCTTCTTCACAAATAGGATAAGGTCATGTTATTTTCTCATGGGCCTTTCCTTCATGACATACAAACCTTTCATGCCTCTCCCTTGTCAACATTATGGGGGTTCTACTATTTTTGCTAATACTTCATGTATTATGTAGTTGTTAGTTATTTGGACTATTGACACCTATATTTTCAACTAGTAGTTTTATCTTGCATGATCGATTAGTGTCATTGGGGTCACTCATATAGATTCAAGTGCCATCTGCATCTTTTCTTGACATATGTCTTTTCCTTTATTGTCTATTTGTTCATTGCTCCAGTGGTATCGTTGGGGGAACTTATGCTTATGCATATTGTTATCTTTTGTATCTTTGATTGATTGATGTTTTGCCTTGATTTTACGTTTTCTCATTGTTCAAGTAGTGTCATTAGGAAACTCATACAAATTGATCTTGATCATCATCTTGGTTTCAGAGGAGGTTCTTAATTCATTAATATGACAGTTATCATTTGACATGTGTCCCCACTTTTCTTATGTCTCAGAGGAAGTTCTTCTACACTTCATATAGTTGCATCTCTCATTTTTTGAGAGGAGTTTTTTTTTCCTACGTTGTTTTTCTCCTTTTTCTCCATTTTGAGAGTTTTCATTATACTGTTAGGAATAAGGTGTCTCAACCTTGGATAATTCCTATTCTTATTATTTGTTTTGTAAATGTATTTTTTGCAAATAATGTAATTAGGTGTGAGTGTACATGTCTAGTTGGCATGTTGATGTGTCACTCCACTTGATGTGTCGACATCTTGTGTGTAAGGACATTATGACTGAAACGGTCATGACGGATTCCTATGACGCATAAGAACTATTTAAGGAATGTGCTATGACAGGTGTAAGAGCATCTTATGACTTGGGCCTATTTGGGCGCCCAAGAAGAAGTGGTTGGTGTGTGTAAGAGAATATACCAAAAATAGGTTGGTATGACAGATTCTCTTACACTTCTCTTGTGACCGTTATTTTTGGCGGATTCTATGACAAGTTGTCATAGTCTATTCTAGGGATGGATGCCTATTCTTGGGATTGCATGTAACAACTGTGTACATGTGGCGTTGTGCATGGGTCTTGGTGGTTGTGCCTATTTTTGGGTCCAGAGGAGTCTATATATATGATGTTGCTCCTATGCGAGAGATATAACAGAAATTTAAGTCTTGTTGGCTTTGTCTCTCATTTCCTGAAAGAACTTGCATTGCAAGTGTATTGTAATCTTTGTGTTGAAGATAATACATTGTGCAGGTTTTGGAGTGCTGGGGTTTTTTACCGAAAGGTTTTCCCCAGGGTATATCATTGTGTCATTCTCTATTTTTCTATATGTATGGTATGTGGTTGCAATATCTTTGTTAAAGTAGTTAACAAATCTGAAATTGTAAGGATTTATAAGAATTTGCACAATACTCTCCTATAAGAGATTAGCGTAGGAAGCTGTTTCCGCACCTGAGTTTCCTTACAAGTGGTATCAGAGCTTGATCAAATTTTGATCCTAGTTGTTGGGTAGGGTTTTTTGAGCTAATCTCAAGTTTGAGTGGGAGTTTTTTGTAGAGCATTCTGAATCTTATTTGCAGATTGAGATGGCAAGTTCATCATATGGAAGAGTGGAGGTGGAGAAATTTAATGGCACTAATTTTGAGTTGTGGAAACTCAAGATGGAAGACATGTTGGAAGATCATGACCTATGGAAAGCGACTTCAAGTGCTACAAGACCAGCAACTATAGCTCAAGCAGATTGGGATATCAAAGACCGTAAAGCTAAGGGTCTCATAAGACTCTGTTTAACCGATGCAGTCCTTTTAAATGTTCTAGATGAGAAAACCGCAAATAGTTTGTGGGAAAGACTTGCGGCCGTGTATCAGGCCAAATCTCTGGTGAACAAGTTGTTCCTGAGGAAGAAGTTGTACTCTCTAAGAATGGAGGAAGGTGGATCCTTAACGGATCATTTAAATGCATTTAATCTGCTGGCTGCACAATTGACATCAGCTGGTGTCAAGTTAGAGGAGGAGGATCGTTGCTACACACTTTTGTGTTCTTTACCAGATTCATGGGACCATCTTGTGATGGCTCTCGGAAGCACTTTAGTCACCTTCAAAATGGATGATGTGGTGTCTTCGCTGCTATCAGAGGAGATGCGGAGAAAGGCTTCCATTTCAAAAAAAGAAGCCCTTGCTGTTCGTGGGAGATCCACTGAAAGAGGGAAGAAAAATGACAATAAGTTTGACAATAAGGGTAGATCCAAATCCCATGGGAAGTCAAAGACTTCCAATAAGTCCAAGGCAAAATGTTGGAACTGTGATAAATCTGGGCACTTCCGTAAAGACTGCAAAGTGCCGAAGAAGAAGAAGAAAGGTTCAGATTCAGCTTCAGAAAGATCTCAAGAAGATGGTGATGCATTCATCGCAGCTTTGGCAGCCCATGCATCTGATGATGTGTGGTTGGTTGACTCGGGCGCATCTTTTCACATGACCTCTCATCAAAACTGGTTCTCAAAATATGAAGAGTTCGATGGTGGAAAGGTGTACTTGGGTGATGATTCTCACCTAAAGATAGTTGGACGCGGAAGGGTCACTATCAAATTTCCTGATGGATGAGTAAAGGGAATCAACAGAGTTATGCACATTCCAGGTTTGGCACGAAACCTATTATCTGTAAGTATGCTGAATGATATAGGTGTGCAAGTTGTTTTTTCAAAAGAAGGATGAAAGATGATAAGAGGATCGATAGTGCTTGCAAGGGGTACTAGGAGAGGTACCTTATTTCAGCTAGATGCATGTATTCCTCTATGTAATAGTTCTTCATCCTCACCATCTGAACAAGCAGTGAAGAAGTCTGTGGCTATTGGTTCCGATGGTAGTGCAAACACTTTGGAAGGTAAGCTTCCTGCAGAAAAGACAATGTTGTGGCATATGAGATTTGGCCACATTGGTGAAAAGGGTCTCAGAACCCTGAAAAATAAAAATTTTGTTGAGGGGTTAAATGATTGCAATCTCGAGTTTGACTTCTGCAAACACTATGTCTATGGTAAACAAAATTGTGTTTAGTTTTACTCTAGTTCTCACAAATCTTCTGATATTTTGGATCTTATTCATTCTGATGTATTTGGTCCTGTAAAAGTTCCTTCAATCTCCAAGTCTTTATTTTTTGTATCTTTCATAGATGATTATAGTAGAAGGACGTGGATTTATTTCCTTAAAAGTAAGACACAAGTCTTTAGTCAGTTCAAAGAATTTAAAGCTCTTGTAGAGAATCAGACTAGTAAGAAGATTAAGTGTGTGAGAACTGACAATGGTGGTGAGTTTTGCTCAGCAGAGTTTGAACAGTTCTGTAAAGAACAAGGTATCGAGAGGCATAAGACAACTCCTTATACCCCACAACAAAATGGAGTTGCAGAGAGAATGAACAGGACATTGATGGAGAAGGCTAGGAGTATGCTTAGTGGAGCTGGTTTAGAACAAAGTTTTTGGGCTGAAGCTGTGGCCACTGCTTGCTATCTGGTTAACAGATCTCCTACATCAGCCCCCTTTGGTAACACACCCATGGAGGTGTGGTCTGGTAAGAAGCCTTCAATTAGACATCTTCATGTTTTTGGTTGTGAAGCTTATGCACATGTTCCAAAGGAGAAAAGATCTAAGTTGGAAAATAAAGCTGTTAAATGTATTTTCATCAGATACAGTGCTGGTGTGAAAGGATACAAGCTTTGGGATCCTGTGACTAGTAAGGTGTTGTATAGTAGAAATGTTATTTTCAGAGAGCTAACATCTTCTCCTATTGTGCTACAACCAGATGGAAAAGAAAAGGAAAAAGATGTTGTTCAGTTGCCTCCTACCCCTGAGAAGACTGAACAGAGAGACCATGTTGGGCCTAATGATGAGGAGAGCTCTAGCAGCTCTGATAGTTCAGAAGAAGAGGAAGAACAACCTCAACCGTAGCCCTTGAGGAGATCCACGAGAGAAAGAAAGAAACTAGAAAGGTTTGGTTATTCTATGTTAGATTCCAGTTGTGCCTTTGCTTTGATTACTAACACTGATGAGCCTAGATCTGTGAAAGAGGCTTTGGGCATGGAAGATGCAGGTTCCTGGATTGAGGCTATGGATGATGACATGGCTTCATTGGAAAAAAAAAAAACTTGGGACCTTGTACCTTTTCCTAAAGGGAGAAAATCTGTTGGCTGTAAATGGGTGTTCAAGAAGAAATTCTATGCAGATGGCAGTGTTGAAAGGTATAAAGCTAGATTGGTTGCAAAGGGGTATTCACAGGTAGAGGGAATAGATTATGGTGAAATATTCTCTCTTGTTGCAAAGTTGACATCCATTAGATTTCTATTATCTCTTGTTGCATCATATGATTTAGAGAAAGAACAGATGGATGTGAAGACGGCTTTCCTTCATGGTGATTTGGAGGAAGAGATTTATATGTCACAGCCTGAGCACTACATTGTTAAAGGTAAAGAATCCTTAGTTTGCAGATTAAAGAAATCTCTATATGGTTTGAAGCAATCTCCTAGGATGTGGTACCTTAAGTTTGATGCCTTTGTGTTGTCAATTGGATTTGTAAGATCAAAATCAGATCATTGTTTTTATTTCTGATGAAGGGTGCTCCCCTTAATACCACAAACACATAACAGATATAGAGAAACAACAACAATATGCAAGAACAGAAAATTGGCTTCTTATTATCTCCACAAATGTGGAATTACAAACTTTCAGAATTACAATATGCAAAGCCACATGGGCATTCCCTTACAATATTCTGTAGGACAAAGCCTCGAACTATTACCCAGATCTACTACCCACAACTATTCTGAACTGCCTAAGACAATAATACAGCCTTCCTTATATAGGCAATTTTCCACCGCCTGGGAAGGTTCCAGAATTTTAGCCAATAAGGCCGACCAAACTTAAAATTATTTTTATTTTACATTTCATTACATCATAGTCGGCTCAAGATAACCTTTGAAACCCGAACATAAATTTTGAAGAAAATTATTTTCTGCCATTTCAGGTGGCCCAAATTCTGAAGACCATAAGTCATCACCAGTTGACCCGCTCGGCTATTATAACCCCATTTCAGAAATGCCACGAAGTGCTCTACAAGCTTGACCCACGCAAGCGCCCGTCACCCAAATTTTTGACCTCATCCGGGGCCTCTAAAGCCTTCAAAACTGAGTTCAAAGTTTCTGTACTCTGCTGCCAATACCAAAAATCTTCAATATCTTCCAATATACACTTGATCTGGCAATGAAACTTTACTGGCAGACTTATATGACCAAAATGAACCTCCAAGAAAGAAATAAGATCATTCTGAGCACATACAAAAATTACCAAAAATAGTAACTTTCCATAAATAGCAGCTCTGCACAAGATAGCCCTTATTGAATTCAAAAATAAAAATATTTTTGGGTGATGCAAGATTGCTCTTACACCCAGGATGCTCCTGCATCAGACACCCGGGGTAATTTGAGAAGTGACCCTATCACGACTCAGGTGTGCAGAGGAAAACCAAGACGGTTAACCTCCTCCTTTGTTAGCCATGATGAATCTTCAATAGGTCGTCCTTTCCATTTGACCAAATATTCTTCATATGTCCTGTTCCTTGTGCTTCTGCCAACACGACTGTCTAGTATGTCTTCAATCTCCTTGATATCTGAACTGGTTGCTGGAATACTCCACTGTGCTGCTACAACCTCATCTTCAACACCTCCTTCATGATACTCTGTCAAATCTGAAATGTTAAACACTGGTGAAATATTCAGCTCAGTAGGCAATTCTACCTCATATGCATTTCCTGAATCATGTTTCTTCAGTATCTTACATGGCCCAAACTTCTTCATTTTCAGCTTGTTATATGTACCAACTGGAAATCACACCTTCCGCAAATGAACCATGACTTCATCACCAACCTGAAATTCCTTATACCTCCTTTTCTCATCTGCCTTAGCCTTATACTGTGCGTTCATCTTGGTAATATGCTTCCTCACCTCCCCATGGATGTTCTTCAAGTGTTCTGCAAAATCTTCAGCTTCAGCACTACTTATTTCTCCTTTATCTATCTTTCTCAATTCAGATGCATTTCTTGGACTACTTCCATATACAATCTGGAATGGTGATTTACCAGTGCTCCTGTTGACAGAATTATTGTATGCAAATTCTGCCTGTGGTAAAATTAAATCCCATCCTGTTGGCTTATCTCCAACCAAACATCTCAGCAAATTTCCCAAACTCCTATTCACCACCTCTGTCTGTCCATCAGTCTGTGGATGATGTGATGAACTGAACTTCAAATCTGTCTTTAACTTCTTCCACAATGTACGCCAGAAATATCCAACAAACTTAGTGTCCCGATCTGAAACTATGGTCTTTGGCAAACCATGAAGTCTCACTACTTCTCTGAAAAACAATTCTGCTACATGAACAACATCATTAGTCTTCTTGCAGGGAATAAAATGTGCCATCTTTGAAAATCTATCAACCACCACAAAAATTGAATCGTGTCCCCGCTGTGTCCTCGGTAAACCAAGAACAAAGTCCATGCTGATATCCTCCCAAGGCTTCTCTGGTACAGATAATGGCCGATACAACCCTGTATTCTGCTTCACTCCTTTTGCCATCTGACATACTCTGCAACTCTGTACAAACTTCTTCACATCTTGCTGCAACTGTGGCCAATAATAATTCTCACTAACCAAACCAACAGTTTTAGCACGACCAAAATGTCCAGCCAATTCTCCGCTATGCTTCTCCTTGATGAGATTCTCCCTCATAGAACTTCATGGAATGCACAACTGACTCCCTCTGAATAGCATATCATCCTGGATGATGAAATCCAACCATTTTGTCCTGTCTAGAGTAACAGGTTCTGTACAAGCTTTCCAAGCTTCACCAAAATCAGGATCCTCTGCATACAAATTCTTGAGTTCCTTGAACCCAACCACTTCAATCTACATTTCTATCAGCAATAGTTGCCTTCTGCTAAGAGCATCTGCAACGCTATTAGACTTTCCACTTCTGTGTTTCAAAACAAATGTATAACTCTGCAAAAACTCAACCCATTTCAAATGCTTCTGATTCAACTTTCCTTGACTATTCAAATATTGCAAAGCTTGATGATCAATATAAAAAACAAACTCCTTAGGAAGCAGATAGTGCCTCCACTTTTTCAATACCTGAACTATAGCATAAAATTCCTGATCATAAACAAAATATTTTCTCTTGGCATCATTTAATTTCTCACTAAAATAAGCAACAGGTTTACCTTCTTGGCTCATAACAGCTCCTATTGCAGTACCACTAGCATCACAATCTACTTGAAACACCTTATTAAAATCTGGAAGTGCTAAAACAGGTTGTTCTGTAACTTTTTATTTCAACAATTGAAAACTCTTTTCTGCCCCATTAGTCCACTTAAACTCTTTTCTATCCCCTCTCATTGTCTCAGTCAAGGGACCACAAATACTGCTAAAATTTTTGATAAATTTTCCGTAAAAGCTAGCCAAACCATGAAAATATCTTACCTCAGTAGCACTCCTTGGAGTAGGCCATTCAAGGATAACCTGTACCTTCTCTGGGTCCATTTTTAGACCTTCTGCTGAAACTACAAATCCCAAATACACTAACTCTTTCTTCACAAAACTGCACTTCTTCAAATTAATCAACAATTTTTCTTCTCTCAACTTCTCAAATACCATACGAATATGCATCATATGCTCATCCAATGTCTTACTAAAGATCAAAATATCATCTAGGTAAACAATGACAAACTTACCTAGAAATTCTTTCAGAACCTCGTTCATGAGCCGCATGAAAGTGCTCGGTCCATTGGTTAGCCCAAAAGGCATGACTAACCACTCATATAGTCCTTCCTTTGTCTTGAAGGCAGTCTTCCATTCATCTCCTTCTCTGATCCGAATCTGGTGATATCCACTCTTGAGATCTATCTTTGAGAAATACACAGCTCCACTCAAACAATCCATAATATCATCCATTCGTGGCAATGGAAACTTATACTTGATTGTGATCTTGTTTATTGCTCTGGAATCTGTACACATCCTCCACTCTCCATTCTTCTTTGGTGCCAATACCGCAGGTACAACACAGGGACTCAGACTCTCTCGAATCAACCCTTTCTGCAATAACTCGTGTACTTGTCTGTTCAACTCTTCACTTTCTGCTGGTGTCATTCTATGTGCTGCCTTGTTTGGAAAACTAGCTCCTAGAATCAAATCCATCTGATGACTGATCTTCCTTACCGGTGGTAATCCATCGGGTACATTATCAGATACAATATCCTGAAACTCACTCAACAAATCTGCAACCTCTACAGGTACATCCTCTGCTTCTTCTTTACCAACTTTTGGAATTAAAGCAAAACACACATGCTCATGCCTCATACCATCTAGGAATTTTCTTCCATCAACAAATGTTATTCTTGCATTACCACATAACTTTTCTTCGGTCTCCTTCAATGGCTTTAGCTTATGTCGCACTCCATCCTTTGTCAGGGAATAGGTATTCGCACGACCATCATATACAGCACATCTGTCAAACTGCCATGGTCTACCCAACAACATATGACATGCATCCATAGATATGATATCACATAATACCTCATCTTGGTGTCCGCCAATCTTGAACTTCACCAGGCATTGTTCATTGACCATGACCTTGTGGTCATCCTGTACCCAGGCAATCCGATATGGATGTGGGTGTTCCTGTCTCTTGAGCTTCAACTTTGTCACCATCTCTTCTGACACCAAATTGTCAGTGCTTCCACTATCGATAATCACATCAAAACATTTACCTTCACACTTGCACCTAGTGCGAAACAAGCTCCTCCTTTGCTCAGGTTCATTCTCACCACTCAACAGGACTCTTCTGTTAATCAACGTTTCTCCTCTTTCAGCATCTTCAGAATTTGATGATCTGGCATCTTCATCTACATGTGCAACTCTGGCCTGGCCTTCATTTCTCCTGTCTATTCTACCTTGGCGCTGAGGACATTCAAATACCCTATGACCTTCTTCTCCACAGTGAAAACATGTTCCACGGAAACCACCTCTTCCAGATCCTTGTCCTCTTCCTCTTCCTCTTTGATCTCTATTATTCTGATCCTGGAAGTGATTGAAATTATTTCCTCGCTGATTCTGACTGCTACTAGCCTCATCCTTCTTTTTCGGATCTTCATTTCGACCACCATATGATCATCCACTAGATCGTCCACCGCGATCTCTTCCGTTTTGTCTGCTCTCAAACTTCTTGTTCAGCTTTTCCTCTACTTTTAGGGCAAACTGGTATGCCTCTTCAATACTATTCATTCGAACCAGATTCAGCTCCTCCTGAATGCTTGGCCTTAACCCATTAAGGTATCGGGCAACTTTCTCCTTATCAGCTTCTGCATGGCCTGTTTTGACGAGAAGTCGATAGAACTCTTTTGTATACTCCTGAATAGATCTTCCTGCTTGCTTCAAACTCTGCATTTTTTTCAGTAGGTCAAGCTCATAATCAACAGGAATGAACTGTCGCTTCAATTTATCCACCATCCGATCCCATCTCGTGATTTTCTCCTTTCCCCTTCTATTTCGCTCCAACTGAATCTCTTGCCACCATATCTTCGCATGACCTTTCAGTTTGGCCTTCGCAAATTTGACCCTATCAGTATCCTCAACATCTTCATACTCAAAATATTCCTCACATTCATTGATCCAGTCAATCAATTCCTCTGGGTTAAGATTTCCAGAAAATGTAGGAACCTCAATCTTAGGTCTTTTCCCAATCTTGGAAATCGCCCGAAAAAGTCTTTCTTCCTCCTGGTTCACAATTTCAACTTCTCCTTCTTGATATTCTTCTTCAGCTTCATCTTCGCTTTCGTCTCTGACATTAAGATTCATTCCTCTGCGAATCTCTTCTTGCAATGCTCGCACTTGTCTCTACAACTCTCTAACCTCAGGTGTCACAACACCAGCTCTTCCACCACGTTCCCTTCGTGGAGGCATTTTCGTGATGCGCGCTGAAACCCTAGCCACGGTCCTGGTGCAAACTACCTCACAGTCGGCGATCTGTTTACACACTCAAGAAAACTTGCTCTGATACCACTTGATGAAGGGTGGTCCCCTTAATACCACAAACACATAACAAATATAGAGAAACAACAACAATATGCAAGAACAGAAAATTGGCTTCTTATTATCTCCACAAATGTGGAATTACAAACTTTCAGAATTACAATATGCAAAGCCACATGGGCATTCCCTTACAATATTCTATAGGACAAAGCCTCAAACTATTACCCAGATCTACTACCCAGAACTATTCTGAACTGCCTAAGACAATAATACAGCCTTCCTTATATAGGCAATTTTCCATCGCTTGGGAAGGTTCCAGAATTTTAGCCTATAAGGCCGACCAAACTTAAAATTATTTTTATTTTACATTTCATTACATCATAGTCAGCTCAAGATAACCTTTGAAACCCGAACATAAATTTTGAAGAAAATTATTTTCTGCCATTTCAGGTGGCCCAACTTCCGAAGACCATAAGTCATCACCAGTTGACCCGCTCGGCTATTATAACCCCATTTCGGAAATGCCACGAAGTGCTCTATAGGCCTAACCCATGCAAGCGCCCGTCACCCAAATTTTTGACCTCATTCGGGGCCTCTAAAGCCTTCAAAACTGAGTTCAAAGTTTCTGTACCCTGCTGCCAATACCGAAAATCTTCAATATCTTCCAATATACACTTGATCTGGCAATGAAACTTTACTGGCAGACTTATATGACCAAAATGAACCTCCAAAAAAGAAATCAGATCATTCTGAGCACATACAAAAATTACCAAAAATAGTAACTTTCCATAAATAGCAGCTCTGCACAAGATAGCCCTTATTGAATTCAAAAATAAAAATATTTTTGGGTGATGCAAGATTGCTCTTACACCTAGGATGCTCCTGCATCAATTTCAGAGTTGAAAATGATCGCTTTCTTATTGTTGCATTAAATGTTGATGATATGTTGCTGTTTTGGAAGGGTAAGGGTATGATTTTTGATTTTAAATCTCAATTGTCAGCACAGTTTGAGATGAAAGATCTTGGGGCAGCTAGGTACATCTTGGGTATGGAAATTAGTAGAGACAGGTCTAACAGAAAACTTTGGTTGAGTCAGAGTAAGTATGTGAAGTCTGTGTTGGATAGGTTTAGCATGGTAGATTGTAGACCACTATGTGTTCCTATTTCTATGGGAACAAAGTTATTTGTAGATGATTGTCGAAAATCTCCTAGTGAGGTGGAGGACATGAGTAGAGTACCTTATGCTAGTGCAGTTGGCAGTCTTATGTATGCTATGGTCTGTACTAGACCGGACATTGCCCAAGCAGTGGGAGTCCTGAGTCAGTTTATGGCTAATCCTGGACGGGTACATTGGGATGCAGTTAAGCGAGTATTCAGATATTTGAGGGGTACATTAGATTACTCCATATGTTATCATGGTAACTCTTCTGGATCTCTGCATTCAGTTTGTATTTGTGGGTTTGTGGATTCAGATTGGGCAGGTGATATTGATAGCAGGAGATCCACCAGTGCTTATGTGTTCACTATGTTTGGTGGTGCCATCAGTTGGATGAGTAAGCGACAACCTATGGTTGCTTTGTCCACTACAGAAGCTGAGTACATGGCTGCTACTCATGCTTGTAAAGAAGCCATTTTGCTTAGAAGATTGTGTTTCAATGTTGGTGTTGATGCATAATAGATTACTATTTGGTGTGACAGTCAGAGCGCTATTTGCCTTGCAAAGAATCCAACTTTCCATGCCAGAACGAAGCACATTGATGTGCAGTTTCACTTTGTGAGAGATATGGTGGAAGATGGAAAGGTAAATTTGGAGAAGGTAGATACTGTGAAGAATGTTGCAGATGCATTAACGAAACTAGTGGGCACTGAGAAGTTCAGATGGTGTTCGGAGTCTATGGGCCTTTTGGCCTATAGCAGTTAAAGTTCCTGTTATGTTTCTGTTGCTCTTACAAGGTGTTCGACAAGTGGGAGAATGTTAGGAATAAGGTGTCTCAACCTTGGATAATTCCTATTCTTATTATTTGTTTTGTAAATGTATTTTTTGCAAATAATGTAATTAAGTGTGAGTGTACATGTCTAGTTGGCATGTTGATGTGTCACTCCACTTGATGTGTCAGCATCTTTTGCGTAAGGAGATGATGACTGAAACGGTCATGACGGATTCCTATGACGCGTAAGAACTATTTAAGGAATGTGCTATGATAGGTGTAAGAGCATCTTATGACTTGGGCCTATTTGGGCACCCAAGAAGAAGTGGTTGGTGTGTTTAAGAGAATATGCCAAAAATAGGTTGGTATGACAGATTCTCTTACACTTCTCTTGTGACCGTTATTTTTGGCGGATTCTATGACAAGTTGTCATAGTCTATTCTAGGGATGGACGCCTATTCTTGGGATTGCATGTAACAACTGTGTACATGTGGCGTTGTGCATGGGTCTTGGTGGTTGTGCCTATTTTTGGGTCCAGAGGAGTCTATATATATGATGCTGCTCCTATGGGAGAGATATAATAGAAAGTTAAGTCTTGTTGGCTTTGTCTCTCATTTCCTAAAAGAACTTGCATTGCAAGTGTATTGTAATCTTTGTGTTGAAGATAATACATTGTGCAGGTTTTGGAGTGCTGGGGTTTTTTACCGAAAGGTTTTCCCCAGGGTATATCATTGTGTCATTCTCTATTTTTTTGTATTTATGGTATGTGGTTGCAATATCTTTGTTAAAATAGTTAACGAATCTAAAATTGTAAGGATTTATAAGAATTTGCACAATACTCTCCTATAAGAGATTAGCGTAGGAAGCTGTTTTCGCACCTGAGTTTCCTTACATATACAAGGGTACCTAATTAGACCTTTAGATGTTGGGACCTATTCATGCATTTCACGCTTACAACTTTTTTATCTCCCTAAGTTTCACTTAAGGAGGGTGTTAGAGAATTCATATTAGTTGCATTAGGAATATTTGCATTTGTTACATTAAGTAATTGTACACATGCTCAAGAATATTCTCATACATATTATTATGCATAATTGAGCATAAGTTTGCAAATTCATGCTCTAGCTTAAGTTCACTTAGTTGAGCCAAAATTTAGGATAGTTCAATCTAGTTGGGCTCTAGTTTGCACATTGTGCATATCATGCACTTTTAGTTTGCATATCTAGCTCGAGTTTTCTATTTTTAGTTTATCTTTTTCTAAAAATCTATTTTTAGATACATACTTTTCTATAAAATTCTATCATTATATTCATTGTAATTAATCTTTCAATCTTGCAATTATTAATCTTGAAATTGTGTATTCTTTACATCTTGAGAAATGTAGCAATTATTTTCTTGTTACCCTCCTTGTAAAAGGTGTTCCTATTTTGTTGTTCATACTAGGGTGCTTCTGTTGCAAACTTCAACAAAGAATTCCGAGGAAGCATAAGCTTCATGGTTTGGCAAAAAAGAATTTGAACCATGGTCTCCTCTCCTAGATTTGCAAATGATCATTGGAATAGTGGTGGCCAGAGATTCCAACAATTATGTTTCTTATGTAATTTCTATTAGTATTGTGATTAGATGGGCATGAGAGCCCAAGTCACTTTCTTGTATAAAATATTTCATGTACTATATATTCTAGATTAGACAATTTTACATTGAGATAATATGTCATTTATGTATATTGAAGAGTTTCATTTCATTTCCATAATAATGTGAATTTGAGTTATTATTTAATTTAGTGATATAGCTAATGGTTGAGAACCATACAACTTTTTTCAAATTATCAAATGCTTCCTCATAAGGTATTTCATATGTGGTAAAATTATCCATGCATATTTTCATGAGCCAAATAAGATAATATGCTTATGAAAACTCCTTTTAATGTAGAAGGAGCATTTCAAAGGACAAATGAGAAGACTGAATAAGCATGTATGCCCCATGGATAGGTAAAATTTGTTTTATCTTGATCTTCTTGTGAAATTCAAATCTAGTTGTAACCAATGAATCCATATAAAAAGAAAATCATTTCTGAACTATTAAGGACTCCAATACTTGGTCAATAACATAGGGGATTCACTTAGTGAACATGAATCATAGCATGTAAATTCATGGTATAGTAAATAATCCTCCTATTTTCAAAAAATATTGCCTCCAACTCCTTTTTTGTCACCCCCCCTCCAATACCCCCCACACTCATTTTCCTATATAAACCCCCACTCCCCCTCCCCAAACCTCCTCCCCCTCTATTTAGGCAATATATTACCCCTTTTCTAGCCCATTTTAAACACCCCAATATGAACACATGTGTTATTGTATCTCCCCTTCAGTGAAAACCCCATGGTCAATAAAGGGTAGATAAAAGTGATATTTCCTTATTTTGAACTCAATTCTTTATAGTCCATATAGACTTTTGATTTACCTTATTTTTGGGGATGATGGAAATAGGTGGTACCTGTTGACTATCTAAAGAAGGGTAAATAAAGCTTGAGTCTAAGAGCTTTCATAGCTGATTCTTGACTATTTCATTGACAACACAATTCATCTTTCATTGGGGTTTCTTGAATGGTGTGCAATCATACTTAATGTATATCCTATGGGTAAATAAGGTAGGATCTAGACCTTTCATCTCATGATAGTCCCAAGAAAATGTTGTCTTACAATTCTTTAATATAGAGATTATCAACTCTGTCAAATATTTTGTGTTTAGCTCACTATTTATGTTGAGAGATCTACCTAGTGTTATATCCACTTGCTTAGCCAAAGTTTTCATGGAGGCAAAATTTAAGCATGATATGTCAATATTACAACTATATGACAACAAAAAATAAAACAAAGAAGTAGTCAAAAGATAATTGGTGGATGATGTTTTAATAATTAATTTATGTAGTGGGTGGGATAAGAAAGCTAAGAAAGAACTTTTTTGTTGGTCCCTTTGATAATTGTTCTTAATGATGTGAAAAAGAGTTGTATCTTGGTAATAAAACTAAATAATAGGGATCCTTTCTATATTTATTAAGATTTTGTAAGGAATTTTAAAGATCATTATCACCAAGATATGGCCAAATTGGTTGTTTGATTCCAAAGAAAGTTTGTGCATGTTGATACAAGACTAGTTTATTTGTCACATTTCCATTAGAGATTATCATGTCCCCAAGCCTACAACCTATAAAGAATATGTAGTTTCTAACCATGGATGACCCAAAATGAGTGGGTATCCTATTAAGTTGGCTTTAGGTTGAAGAACCATAAAATCTATAGGGTGCCTTGTGGGAATATAATGTGATGACTATGTCTTCAATGAAACCATTAGGTTTAAGAGTGGAAATATGTAGTAATCGGATTATTTTACAGGTAGGTCTTAGGTCATATAATTGAAGATTTTGCATAGTTTTTCTAGTCATTAAATTAATAGGTTCTCCTAAGTTAATTATGTTAAGTTTTTTAGGATCGTTGCAAATGTAATAGCACTATCTGATTGTATGTGTTTTCCAAATGCAACACTCTCTTCCATTTATATTGAGAATGAGCCAAGAAGAGACATGTCCCTTCATGAGACATGTCTATTCATTATTATGTAATTAATATAATGACAATTATTATATATATATATGTGTGTGTGTGTGTGTATACATTATACATACATATATATATTTGTATATATATAAGTATGTATATATATATGTATTATATATATATGTGTATAGTATATATATATGTATGTATGTATGTATGTGTATATGTATATCACACACATGTATGTATGTATGTGTATATATATATATATGTATATACATACATACATACATATATATATATGTATATATATATACATATGTATATATACATATATATATATATATATATATATATTA